>JACXGM010019928.1:0-18149 GCA_016801145.1 Umbra pygmaea | reverse complement strand
AGTATAGTCAACACAGTGTATTACCATCTAACTAACCACCCTGAGAGAAGGCATAGTATAGTCAACACAGTGTATTACCATCTAACTAATCACTGTGAGAATGCAGAGTATAGTCAACACAGTGTATTAGACAGAGTATTAGCATCGAACTAATCACCCTGAGAGAGGGAAGAGTATAGTCAACACAGAGTATTAGCATCTAACTAACCACCCTGAGAGAAGGCATAGTATAGTCAACACAGTGTATTACCATCTAACTAATCACCCTGAGAGAGGGCAGAGTATAGTCAACACAGAGTATTAGCATCTAACTAATCACCCTGAGAGAGGGCAGAGTATATTCAGCACAGAGTATTATCATCTAACAACCACCCTGAGAGAGGGCAGAGTATAGTCAACACAGAGTATTATCATCTAACTAACCACCCTGAGAGAGGGCAGAGTATAGTCAACACAATGTATTACCATCTAACTAACCACCCTGAGAGAGGGCAGAGTATAGTCAACACAGTGTATTACCATCTAACTAACCACCCTGAGAGAGGGCAGAGTATAGTCAACACAATGTATTAGCATCTAACTAACCACCCTGAGAGAGGGCAGAGTATAGTCAACACAGAGTATTAGCATCTAACTATCCACCCTGAGAGAGGACTGAGTATAGCCCACACATTTACTCCCATTACACAAACGTAGGGGCATCTTGTGGCAATACGATTGGGCCAGGAACTCAACCCCTGAATAATTTTGGTGTGAGGATATCCCAGTAGAGAGAGAGAAGCCTGCCAGGCAAAGCCAGCATGGGTGGATCGTCAATCCGGTGCTTTGCCATTCAATTTCAACACCTTGAGCCAGACTATGCAAAATCATAGCCCTTACTGAAGAGATGAGTTTTCAGCCAAGACTTAAATGTTGAGACTCTGCAGCTCTCACATGGATTTTCAGATCATTCCATAAATGTGGACCTCTTTAAAAGAATGTCCAGCATCCAGCTGTTTCATTCAAGATTCTAAGAACATTAAGGAGGCCTTAGTCTTCTAGCGTATGAATACTGTAGGTATGTACGGCAGGACTAATTCAGAGAGATAAGTGAGATAATGTCCATTAATTGCTTTGTAGGTTAGCAGTAATACCTTAAAATGTGCCCTAGACCTGATGGGCTGCCAGTGATAAGAGACTAGTTCTAGTCAAAATTCTAATGGTACATTAGTCTTACTATAAACAATAAGTTAAGCCCTGAACTTAATAAAATGTTTACTGTATACACTGTCTGGTGCACTCAATCTGTGTTTAGGCACTGCTGGTTTCACTCTCTTAATAACCTTTGGAGTTGTCACACAAAACCAGCCATGTTTTAAATTTTAAAGACCGTTTAGCCTCTCTGGTAGTTTCTCGAAGACATATTGGCCTTAGAATCTTAGGGCTAATTATATCTGCCTGGAATTCAGTAATTTACGAGCTCATAATTGATATCAAATGCTTCTAGTTTTGTATTGGTTCAGTCACAACTTACTAAGGACTCTGGGGAACCAGGGTAAATATTTACCATTGTTCTTATTGTTGTTAGAGGAAGCAGCTGTGTTTCTCAAAATAGGGGCCTATGGCATAAAATATGCTTACAAATTGGGGTTTATTGGAATAGGGAGGTCTAATAATTTATCCCTATGCATCTGTCCTGTATGAATTCCAGCACCATTTCTTTCAGGACACTAAAATCAAACCAAAAAGTGTATGGTCTTGTCATTGTTTTTGTTCTTAAAAGGTGATTGAATAGGTAAACAGATAATTTAAAAAGGTGGTCCTACAGGTAAGCGATAACTAAAAAGTATTACACCACTATAAGAGGCAATTGAGTCAGACAAAAAATAATAAAAGATACCGTCTCCATGTTCAGCTGTAATGCACCAGCAGGTGTCTCCATTTCCAAAGCATATCAGGCCTGCATTCACGCACAAAAACACCATTTCTGTTTTAAAGTCCCTACAGTGAGCCTGCCCATAAACACACAAACCCATAACAGGATGTTTACTGTATCCATTTTCCCACAATCATTGGTGGTATATTAATGCATTGAGAACGTGTTTAACATGATGTGTAGTCCCTTTGGCTACAGTGTGAGCTACATTTTATCTTGCATCCACTTTCAAGCTATTAAATTAATTAAACAAAACATTTAATTCCTAATGAGAACTTTTGGGGTTAAATGGGGTTAAAACTGCCTGCCAACTAGAGAAACAGGGCATAGGATTGCATGGACACAGAGAAAAACTGCAGAATCTCAAGTCTAATGAGAGATACAGTAGTAGTACTGATATTTTCAACATATACACATAGTATAACGATATAAAGTAGTCATAATCAAAAACATTGAGATATTATCTTAAAATGACAGCATGATAATTAATAAATAATATATTAAAAAATGTATGGGATACAAAAACACTAGGCAGGCTTGCTACATGCCACCCTAGGTTGTGCTGCAATATTGATCTCTTTTCAGAAACTGCGCAGATAAGACGCTAACGAATGTACTTGTCTTTAAATACACCTGGGGATTGAGTAGAAAGTCCCTAATGTTAATCGGTGTACGTCCGTACAATTTTATTGGTGTTAGAAGACATGTTTACCATATTTGGCAAGATAGTGGCATAGTACGCATGGGAATTGGACAGGAGGAGCTGTCATTCACAAAATGCATTCCCTAGAACTTTACAAACAAAGCGTTGGCTCACGGAACTTGAAGTCCAAAACATTATCCTTAAATAAAAAGAATACTATTTTGGAGAAAAACTGCAAACCAAAAACTATATTTTAATTTTTTATTATAATGTAAAAGGACTTCTAAGATTGTCCATATTATTTTTGCACTTTAGAATACTGAATATTTTGTCTTAAATTGAGAGTGGAGAGACATGGACTCAGTGGCGCATACAAATCCCATTGGCACTACACTCTCTCTTCATTGGTTGCCAACTGATGTCACTTAAGTGGGCGGTACTTACACTACTGCTCCTACAGTAAATATTTGTGTTTTCTCAACCGGCTGTAATGGTGGACGACTGAGACCGACAAGATAGGAATAATACCACAAATATAGAAGTACAGGCACAACACTACGAGCCGCGAGTAGGAATAAAGCTTCGGGGCAAAATGGATGAACTCAAACACCAAGTAATGATTAACCAGTTCGTCTTGACAGCGGGTTGTGCAGCAGACCAGGCGAAGCAGCTTTTGCAAGCGGCACATTGGCAGTTTGAGGTAGGGGGTTAACAATCAAGAGGAGATGGCTTGCGAATGTTTATGTCTGACTGCGTATTTGACAGACAGTGCCGTGGGTTTAGGCTGCGATGTTCAATTATTATTCGTTTTCACCGAGAATTCATTCTGCACATAAACACAAAGCGAAATTATTACTACCTGAACACTTTTAAACTTCTATCTTGTATTACATATAGTTTTTTCTGTTAACGTTAGAAATACCTATAATAATATTTTATTGAGGCTGGCCTGAGAAAAGCTCACACGGTCAATATCCAATTAGAATTTACTCTAGAGATTAAATACTAGCTATAATCCTGTTCCCATGCAGTGGTTAGGCGAGGCTCGAAAACGCTGTTATGCAACAAAGATAACTGCTGATTTGTATTGACTCCACACAATGTTTTAGTCTACACAGAACAGAGTGGAATTGATTTAAAAATATTTTAAAAGTTTGATTCATATTATGTGCTTTATGTTTTGTAAACATACATGACTTGCGGGCTTAAAGGCAACATTTTCAACAACATAATACATGTAATGCGTTCTATTTGTAGAGGGTAGTAATCCCTCCTATTATCTTGTCGTTTTGCTTGTTTTAGACTGCACTCAGTGCCTTTTTTCAAGAAACGAATATTCCATACGGTCACCATCATCAAATGGTAAGTATGGATGCTTGTTTGAATGCAGTCTACTTTTCACCCTGTATCTTTGATGTATGTTATTAAAGTATTTATTATTAATAACAGTGTAAGAAATATACACATGTAATATACATCCGTTTTATTTGATAACGTACGATGTTTATAGACCCAGAATGGTGTTGTAACTAACAATAACAAAGCACATGTCGGCCATGTTGCGGACTCGGGTTTTCCATAAATAAACAGACAACAGACAGCAGTTTCCGCTCAGCCAGCACCGTGTTCGTTTCGATGAGTTTCAGATGATCCAACGGATTTAATTAGTATGTCGTATGTGAACTCGACTGGATAGTGGTGGATACAGATTCCATATTGTGTGCCACAAACACCAGATCGTTAGTGTCTGGATGGAAATATTTCATTGAAAAGGAATGTTGGTGTTGTGACAGCATCAGCAGTTTTTTTTTGCTTTTTTCCATTTGTCTGCCTGTAATTCCCGTGTTATTACATTTATATACTGTATATTCAGTGCATTGTCATCTGAGTGCATCATTATTGTGAATTGATAGAATGCTTCATGGATCATTTCGTGTAGGAGCTTTATCATTTTGGGAATAGTGGATACTAAATCTCTGGCATATGAACAATATAGAACATTTGTTGTGGTTTTGTAAGCACCCGGGTGCCCCAGCTGGGGAGTGGGCTTCGAAGCCTTTGTGTTGCACTGCATGGCATGGGAGCTTCTAGCAGCTCCATACATGGAGATCTGGAGAAATGGTGACCAGTGTGGAACTGTCACAAAACGGCATCTTACTATTCTCAATGCTTCTCTGGACATTATTTGTCATAAACGGCAATTTGGATGCAGCAATTGTTTTTTTAGATGTGGTTTAATTCTGGTAAATGATGCTCACTGCACATTATCAACATTTGTATCTGCAGCTTTTGTAATTTGAAGAACAACACTGTTGACTAGAAAACTAGGGTCTGTTTTTTCCCAATAGGTTTGCGGCAAGTAGAAACATCATAGAATTTTATTAAAGTTTTATTAAAACTAAGTTTAGATCTGACTAAGATCGCTTCTCAGCTTAAGATGTTATGAATGGAGCCACCCAAGAGTTAACTTTTTGGTTACTAAACTAGATTCAAAGTGGTCAAGGGGTGGGGTTACATGGAGAGGACCATAAGATAGACCCAGTGTGAGGGTAGACCCAGTGTGAGGGTAGACCCAGTGTGAGGGTAGACCCAGTGTGAGGGTAGACCCAGTGTGAAGGTAGACCCAGTGTGAAGGTAGACCCAGTGTGAAGGTAGACCCAGTGTGAGGGTAGACCCAGTGTGAGGGTAGACCAAGTGTGAGGTAGACCCAGTGTGAGGTAGACCCAGTGTGAGGTAGACCCAGTGTGAGGTAGACCCAGTGTGAGGTAGACCCAGTGTGAGGGTAGACCCAGTGTGAGGGTAGACCCAGTGTGAGGGTAGACCCAGTGTGAGGTAGACCCAGTGTGAGGTAGACCCAGTGTGAGGTAGGCCCAGTGTGTGGTAGGCCCAGTGTGTGTTAGACCCAGTGTGTGGTGCCCCCAGTGTAGGTTTATTGAAGTAAAGGTTCTCCAGCAGCAGTGTCTGTTTCAACAAGCAGTTGTTGAATCAATCAGTCAGTCAGTGTGTGGTTGTTTCTTGTACTCGACGGGGGTGACTTGTCTAGGGGGCATTGGTCTGTTAATGTTAATTGTAGGGCCTTTTAATATCTGTTTTATTTTTTTGGCTAATTCCATATGATTTTTTTTCAAATTCTGTGATCTCCATGGGAAAATATAATGTGATTCCACTTTTTAACTCACCCATGTTAACACTCTAGAACAGTTGTTCTCAAACGTTTTTGGTTACTGTACCACCAACGATCCTAGTAGCCTTGGTTGGGAACCATTGCCCCAAGCAGAAGCGGTTTGTTCAACCATTTTCTTCAGCCATAGCAAATGCGTCTGTACCAATCAACTATGGACTAAGTTGCATTCAGAAGCCCGCACCCTAACCTAAATATAGAAAAAAAACTGCTGTGACATACAGCTTGCATGTGCATTAACCCATAGACTACATTGTATTGCTTTCTATGAGCAAGACATTTATTGCCTGACACATAGATGAAACACTGTTTGTCCATAGGTATTTCTCATGTTAATTTTATGTTTATAAAGCAAGTATTATGTTAACAGGCAAGACACAAACTTTGCTCATGGCATAAACCTTTACAACAAAATACTATTTCTTTATTTAAACCCTAAACGAGTAGAAAAATCTTCCTCAGAAATGGACTTAAATGTATACTATACCTATGCATTGGGATAAATTAGTGAAAAGGAGAATTACAGCATTACCTGTAAGGGAATTTAGAATGGAGTAATTACTGTTGTTTATAGTTATGAAGCGCAAAAGATTGAACAATATGAAAGAGGTGAATGCTGGCCTCGTTTGGTAGACAAACACACACTGCAGTGCAAATCTACTTCTATACAATCACATGCAAAAGTTTAGGCACCCCTGCCAATTTCCATGATTTTCCTATATAAATAATTGGGTGTTTGTATCAGCAAATTCATTTTGATCTATCAAATAACTGAAGTACAAAGTAATATTTCGGTTGTGAAATGAAGTTCATTGGATTAACAAAAAATGTGCAATATGCACAAAAATGCTACAAAGAGCTATCACAGAGATTTAAGCTGTCAGTGTCAACTGTGAGGAACATAATGAGGAAATGGAAGACCACAGGCACACTTCTTGTTAAGGCCAGAAGTGTCAGGCCAAGTAAAATATTAGAGAGGCAAAGGCGAAGGATGGTGAGAATGGTCAAAAACAGCCCACAGACCACCTACAACATCATCTTGCTGCAGATGGTGTCACTGTGCATCATTCAACAATTCAGTGCACTTTGCACAAGGAAAAGCTTTACAGGAGAGTGATGCAGAAGAAGCCTTTTATGCACACATGCCACAAACAGTGCTGCGTTTGCATACCTCAAGCAAATCTGGACAAGCCAGCTTCATTTTGGAAGAATGTGCTGTGGACTGATGAAACAAAGATGGAGTTATTTGGTCATAACAAGGGGTGTTATGCATGGCAGGAGAAACACTTGCTATCCACAATAAAATTTGGTGGAGGTTCCATCATGCTGTGGGGCTGTGTGGCCAGTCCTGGTACTGGGAATCTAGTTAAAGTTGAGGGTCGCATGGATTGCACACAATATCAGCAGATAATTCAGAATAATGTAGAGGAATCAGTCACAAAGTTGAAGTTACACCGGGGCCGGATATTTTAACAAGACAACAACCCAAAACACTGCTCAAAATCTACTCTGGTATTTATGCAGAGGATCAAGTACAATGTTCTGGAATGGCCATCCCAGTCCCCAGACCTGAATATCATTGAAAATCTGTGGGGTGATTTGAAGCAGGCTGTTTATGCTCAGCAACCATCAAACCTAACTGAACTGGAGATGTTTAGCAAGGAGGAATGGTCCAAAATACCTGTTGGGGTGCCCAAATCTATGCACCTGTCTAAATTTGTTTTGATGCATATTGCACATTTTCTGTTCATCCAATAAACCTAATTTCACTACTGAAATATTACTGTGTCCTTCAGTTATTCGATAGATCAAAATGAAATTGTGAGAAATTTGGTGTAAATTATTAATAATATTATGGAACTCTTGTTTGATTTATAAAAAGATATTTAGGGCATAACACGTAGGGCATCCCTACCAATGGATCCACATTTTATTTCACCTACGTCTTAAATGTCTTTAATTTAGTAAGTCAACATTAGTGCAGATGAGGATTTATGTGGTCTCTGGTCTTTGTGTAGAGTAGCCTGTGTGATATCAGGACATTTCATATGGCCGTATCCATAAACAGGATAATGAACCTCTTAGTTCTCGCAATATAGAAACACTGCTTCTTTTTCCCTTTGTGTGATCAGGTTTAGGAGAGCAGTAACAGCTCCAGTCTCAACAGTCACCTGGTATACCTGTTTAATTGAGATTGTATTCATATTAGCTAAACCCAACCAACGATATGTTCTGCCTGCCTGCCTCTCCGTAAATATCACAGCAGACAGGTCTATCAATGCCAGGCTTTTCTCATTAGAATTTCCTAAATAGGGGCAGCATTTAAGTCATCGATTTGCAGTATAGCAGCTGCATTATGGCCAGGAGTTCAAATCTTGTTTGCAGTATACCAACCATAGAAACATAATGTATAGAAAGGCCATTCCAATTCAAATCAATGTAGCACAATGGTCAGAGCGGCAGCCATTTTTACCATTCCATTGCAAAGATCTAGCGGCCTACTTCCGCATTAAACTGATTTGCATTTTGTCACCATGACAACTAATAACAATCGCCATTTTGTTGTGTACTAATCGAATGATCATGCCAAGCAGTTCAATGGCCTTTCTATCCATTCTATTTCTATGATACCAACACTGCTCAAGGGTGTTAAAAGGGGCAGTGCAAATGTTCTCTGCAACATTCTGGGTTGACAGGGTGGCTGTCAGACAAAGTGCTGTACAAAATGTGCTTTGGAAATACATCCGCCTTCCCAATACATTGAACATCATTCACATTTTTGCCTGAATTTCTTGTAATTGAAATTCGATTTCTTGCAGATTTAAATATTATTTGAAGTCAATTAATATATTATCTTCAACCCTAATTATGAAAAAGGTGGGACAGTATGGAAATTGCAAAAACAACAAACCGAAAAAGTAATTTGAAAATTCAGTTTACTTATATACTAAATTGAGAACAGATTATTAAAGGAACTAAACAGCTCAAATCATTGAGCCTGTCATGTTTCCAACATGATAGTCATTAAATACACCTTCTCAGCGCGTTCGGTAATTCCCACTCAGCCACCGTAAATTGCCCAAAAACTTTTGTTGACGTTAAAAATACATCAGTGCACATGGCATGGGTAACTTCCACATTAACTTGCACATTAAATTCAGAATTGTTAATAATGTGTTTTCAATATAGTACAGGGTGAATAGAATTTTGAAATGACTATTATTATTATTTTTTTGCATTTTCCATAATATCCCAACTTGGGGTAATACAATAATTTATGGACTGTCGCAGTCCAATTGTAAAAGTAAACATTAGTCTGGAATAAATCACATTTCATACGTGACGGGATATCATGATCGAAACTTGGGTTATGTGCTTCAAACTTTTGGGAACCTCAATCAAAGGGAGTTCTTCTTTTTTGCTAAAGCTGTCTGCATGGAGGCTCTTTTTCCAGCTGTTTTCTTAAAGCCACAGCGACCGTGAAACAGACTATTACTTCATTTACAGTTTTTAGTTATGTGGCAATTTATATTTACTCTGTAGGAAAATTAGAATAAAAGACACAGTTTTGTTTACCCTGCCCTGTTTAACAGATGAGTGTTATGCCCTACGTGTTATGCCCTACGTGTTATGCCCTATGTGTTATGCCTTACGTCTGGATGTGGTAAATGATAGCTATATGATGATTTAGCAAGTTTACATGTCAGTAAAAGCTCTAGCTGAGTGTATTATCCAACCCTCTAGTGATTTTCATGTAGTGACAATACTGCAGGCTGCCTGTTCTCAACTGGAGCTTTTCAGCGAAGCTTGACTATTGAGACTTAATCCACTTTGCTCTAGTATTTCCTCCCACTGACGCACTTGGTGATTGACGGACCTGACAGATGCTAGAGAAGCTGAGCATCGCAGCAAACCAGTGTAAACAGATCCTGAGCTACTGAACTGACCGTTTCTATACTAAACTACAGTTCTGTGAATATGTAGTAACACTGATAACATAGATTTTCTAGTTTTTTTTCCGTACATACACTAAACCCTCGTCTTCAAGCAGGTGAGATTTCAGCCTCAGTAAAATCTCAAGAAGATCATATTTCATGCCTTTTTTAACTAAGATTATACTTCCATTTTTTAAGGAATTATTTTCAGCAGTTAACCTACTGGTTAGAGCATTTGTCCAGTAACCAAAATGTGGTGAAATTGAATCTCTAAACCAGGAATGTTTTCGATTAATAGAGTCAACCTGAATTGTTCCTGTAAGTTGCAGTAGATAAGAGCCAACAAAATAACTAGTATCAAAATGTAAATTGTAAATCTTTCTAGTCGATATATTCTGTATTAAATAATATACCAGCACATATTTTCACTGTTAAGTTTGGAGTGTTAACCAACTCAGATTAAGTAAATCTGTTAGTATTGAGGACTAATGGTGGTATATCTGTGAGCATTTAAATAGTGAAGCATCCAGTGACTCTTGTACCAACATGCAGCTCTGTTTGTTTGTACATAAACATTGCAAACATGTAGAACAGCGTAAGTTTTTGTTTGACATTTTTTTCAGCAGCTACTACAAAGTCAGTGGAGGCTAGGGTTGTTTCCCAGTTCAACATAAACTCATGTTAATCTTTGCACAGACATGCATTTGAGGTGTGTATATTAGGGGAGGGATGGTATGTGGGGAGGAGGCGTGCTCCTGTTTGTATACAAACCCCTTTTTTTCATGTGGCGCGACAGGTTCCAAATGAATTATGGGACTGCTGAAAACTAACGAAGCAGCCTCTGTTTGACAACAGAACCAAGGAGTGAGGCCACACTCAGAAACCGGTCCCACTATGACGCGTGCCCGGGTAATCTCTGTGCCCTCCTGCCTAATGCCCCTCTCCCCTCAGCTTCTTCCCTGCCTCAGCCTGGTTGGTTACTTTCACGAGCCCCTCCCTGCTTGGCCATGTTTAGCTGTTTGTCTTTATAGTGTGTCTTCAGCTCTGTGTCCCTCTGTACGCTCACTGCTTGCACAAACAACGCCACCGCGACACATTCCCACAGGAAGCCGGGCTCCAACTCCCCCAAAATGGACTCGTTTCAGAGCAGCGGAGGCCAGGGAGCCTGCGAACCCCGGGCGAAGTATCTGGCTGTGTTTCAGTGAGTCTGAACCAAGGTCACATTGCTGCTCTGATGGTGTGAGCTGGGTGACTTTCTGAATGAGTGTGTGATGAAACCACAGGGCTGTGAGCTGTGTTGTAGGCTGTGAGCTGTGTTGTAGGCTGTGAGCTGTGTTGTAGGCTGTGAGCTGTGTTGTAGGCTGTGAGCTGTGTTGTAGGCTGTGAGCTGTGTTGTAGGCTGGGAGCTGTGTTGTAGGCTGGGAGCTGTGTTGTAGGCTGGGAGCTGTGTTGTAGGCTGGGAGCTGTGTTGGAGAGGGAACTGAAAGTAACGTCCTTATCTGGGCTATACAGCTACAATAACCTGAATGAAGAGTCATGTGATGTAGGGTGGAGGAAGTTGTGTGACTTCCACAAGAGCACATGTGACAAGACGCTAATAGAGAACAGCTTACAGGCCAGGGATATTGTTGTCAATGCCTTTGCTACAGCAATACTGATGGACTTGTGGATCTGACTCATTTCCTTATTGTGTTATTACATACCAGGGTTCACGACTCACTCAACATTAAACAGTGTAGCGAAATGGGTGTCTTTGTTCATTCATGCCCGCTTTAGGCCTATGGCAGGCTACCGTGATCAATGAACAAACCATTAGGCTCCATGTGTTGCATTGTGGTCCAATTAACAGCTCAATACGATGCCGGCATTCACAGCAGCTGGCAAGCTGTCGTCTGGATCAGTGACGTAGTCGAGGACAGCACAGTAAGTTCATAGGAGCAGTGGAAGACTCCCATAAGGCCTGTTTAAAGGGAGGGTGGAGGGGGAGTTTCTGGTAACTATGAACATGTGGTTTTGTTTCCGGGTAGGGATAGAAAAAGAACGACTGTTAACAGACCTCTGACTTGCTGACACGTAAACACACAGCGTTATTATGACGTCGCCCTTGAACTACAGTGTTCATGTGTCAGATAGGAAGATGTGTAATCATGGTCATAAACACAACAGGGCTGATGGGCTGGAGTGTTGCAATGGCTGTTGGAAATGGAATGGTCCTGCCTGTCTGTCTGCCTGTCTGTCTACCTGTCTGTCTGCCTGCCTGTCTGTCTGTCTGCCCTGGATTAAATCACAGGAAGAAGAGTTGGGAAGGTAAATAGTAGGTACCAGGCAGGGTGCACTGTGTTTCTGAGCTGGGTAGAATAATGTTAAAACCGGGTAATGGTGACATCATTAAGGAGACAGGTCATTCCTCTAAAGCAGTGGTGCTCAAACCCTTCCACGGAGGGCCTAGTGTATGCAGGATTTTGCTTTTAACTTGTACAAGGCTGATGGAGTAGCTCACTAATTGGTTAGGCTCTCCCCACACCTGGCAGTCTAGGTCCTAATTATGCTCTATTTGAAGGGAAAGACCAAAAACCAGCATACACTAGGCCCTCCATGGAAGGGTTTGAGGACCACTGCTCTACAGGTCATTTTTATGTTACCTTTACCTAATCTGGTAGGGCTGTAATGATACACAGGTATGTAACATTACCGTACGGAACAGGGTGCTATTTTCGGGTTCACACATGAAACATTAAATTATAAATAAATGGGTTGCAACAGTTTTTTTAATACTAAATCTGATTAATATAAATAGTCAACACTGTAATCGACATTAATATCATTGTTGGCACTTTTCCAACTTTGTTAGCGTAGCACAAAAAGGAACGCTAAAATTGAGTGGTGGTGATGAATCATCATGGGAAGCCCCCCCTTCATCAACATATTATTATTTATCTCAGACATGAACAGAAAGCGATTAAGGTAACATGACACATGCACATTTCGTGAAACATTTCCTCTAGGTGTCGGGAAACATTTGTTTTGCTCGTATGTCTTGCACCCTTGAAATCACTCCAACTTCAGAGTGTCTTTGTTCTTTTGCAACTTTATTAATGCCCTGTTTCTTTTAAAAACAAAAATGAATAAGACATGTTTATAGTTCTAGCCAACTCAGATTCTCCGACAACTAAAAAACATTGATCTCTGAACTCTCTTCCCAAATCAAGGTAATTCTTAAGAGACAGTGCACAATTTTCCCAAATATATATCTCAATTGAAAAAAAATTACTATAAAACAATTGAATTAAATATTCCTTTCAAAAATCCAGAAACAAGTATCAAAACATAAACAGATTTCCCTAACATTTGTTCTTTGTAGTTATTAATAGAGCTCAACAGTCCCGCCCCTCGTCCGAGAGAGCTTGGGTTCCGGAAGTAAATTTCCCATTAATTTCTCCCATTGACTTCTTGAAAAATCTGTATATAAAGAGTTTTAGACCATGCCTTAGGCTAACCACCTACAACGTGACTCATAAGCATACAAAATATAATTTCGAGTAAAAAAATGAACTGCAAATCCAAGAAAAGTCAAAGGTACAAGACTGTACATAGTTTTTATTCCAAGCAAAGGAACTACTCATCCCTTAAAACATTGCAAGTGTTATCTTTTCGCCTTTACATTACTTTAAATTACCTAACTTTATCTAACTTCACTTACACAATGTCATCCTTGAAATATGATGTAATCTACAGCTCAGTAAACGTATTTACAGTTCTCTAACTAGCCATATTTTTGCTACGACACAGGCGTACGACTCGGACAACCTGCCAGATTTGGAAACGCAAAGCTTTTTCACGGGCTCAGTAAACATTTCCATTGTAACCGCGAGTTTGTCTCCATGACATCACTGAATTCCACCAATCAGAGGCATCACTGTGGTATTGTGGGCTGGTTTGGGATTGTGGGTAATGAAGTTACTTATCCAAGACATCACGAATAAAATACGTTTATCTCAAAACAAGGTTGGTCCCCCATGAACTTTTGGCGTCTATATGAGCATATACAATCACTTAGTCATGTCGTAGCTGGTTTTAAGTCTACCATTGACGGTTACGATTTTATGGATTATAATCCAATTGTCAATGGAGAAAAGTTTTTGTATTCTTACTTCCGGAGTCAGCTGTGGGTGGGACTGTTGAGGTCTATGGTTCCTCACTAAAATAATATGATAATGCAGTTTAAAATTAAACTTGTTAGTTTTATTGTTACAATAGAGCAGAGGAAAATCAAAATGTATTGAAGTTCTGATAGATTATTTATATTTATACATTTTATTTAAGGTACCAGTATTAATAGACTTAATAGCTAGACTGGAAAAAAAAAGTTAAATTCTGGAAGTTCTGATGAATAACAACAACAGCAGAATATAAACTATATACAGTATATGAGATAATGTAGTGAATCAGTCAGTCTGCAATAGCTCCAGTTCAGCAGATGCAGGTTTTTATTCTATTTTTTAAATATTAATTTATCGGCCATATCGGCCCATCGATATATTGGTCAGGCTCTACTTCAAACTAATTACTTGGCCTGGCTACATCAATAATTTTGTAAATTTTCGAAGGCACAACATATGGAAAGTGAAAAAATGTACCTATGGGGCAATGCATATGAAAACTGTATGTTATAAGACTTTTCTAAATGTTAGGTTTGCTTGCAGGCTTCACAATGTTACTTTGTCCATATAATCATTCGGTTCCAGAGGCAGTTGTGGAAACAAACTACTGTCTTCTCACTCTATTCAAGCAGACCTATCAGCAGAATCTAATCAGGCCAAAAAAATTACCATAGGTGTTTTTATCGCTGCGGATATGTGCCCATCTTTTGCCAATTAAATACGTACCGTATTGTGACCCTCAAACCGCAATATGTACTGTACCGTGGGTTAGGCGTACCGTTTCACCCTTAGTGTCTGACAGTCTGTCTGGACAAGCTAGTTCCACGTTGTCTCTGGACTGGCTAGACGATAGGTTCAATCACAAAAATGGATTACAAATTAATGTATCTAGTGTGGGCATTAGTGTGCTTGTCTCTGTGTGAGGGATTGTATGTGTGTGTGTCACAGAGCCAGACAGCCACATCAGAAGAGGCTTGGTCTGAGCTCAGCATGTTCAAGCACGCTGCCCTGTGTATTTCCAGTAGCAACGCTTCCCAGAACAAGGCCTGACACACACACACACACACACAGTCATGTACAGCTAACCTTGCGGGGACCAGGAAACATAAATCCATGTTACCTAACCTCAACCCTAACCTTAGCCCTAATCCTAACCTTAACCTAACCCTTACCTTAACCTAATTTTAAACTTAATCTAACCCTAACCTTAACCTCAATAACCTCAATAAACATTTTTGCCTAAACTTATCCTTTCACTACTGCCTAAACTTAACCCTAAACCTAACCAATAATGCCTAAATCTGAAAGTACCCTAAATTGTAACCCTAAACTTATTTGTAACCTTGGCCCTAAACACAAGACCTAAGCCAGAAATTGACTTCTTCCTCATTGGGACTAGCAATAGGTCCTAATATGGGCATTTTTATCAAGTATTACTATCCGTGTTAAGAATTCTGGTCCTAATATGATCTGTAAAAACCAAAACATACACACACAGTTTCTCTGGCTGCTCTCAGTGTTAGCTTGTGTTTTCTTGTGTTCATTAGGCCAGATTACTGTTGCTGTTATGGACCATCAAGACTAATCCCTGCCTGGGCCTCCGTATCATCTTGACTGACTGACTGACTGACTGACTGACTGACCGACCGACCGACCGACCGACTGACCGACTGACTGACTGACTGACAATGGCGCTGTAGAAGGTGTTGATTCAGGGTCCATTGGACTCTACTTTGTCTTCTTCACATGACCCCATCTGTGTGGATAAGATTGTTGCTACTCTTCTGTTGTTTGGCCCAGGATATGCTGCCCGTTGACACAAAACGTTCTAATTAAACGTGTATGCACACACACACACACACACTAAAATGGTCAAATAGGAAGGCACTGTGTAGCAAGGGCTGTTGCTAGGGAGATTGTGAATCATTGTGTTCAGAGATGATTGAGCCATGTTATAGGGGGTGAACGTTCATACCCGTAACTCCCTGGTCAGCTGTAACAGAGCTACAGTACATTGAACTTGATTTATTTAATCTAGGACTAGGTGTAATCTGTGTCCACAAATCTGGCCCTATGAATCTGTCCCAAAAATGTTTGAAACCCCGAAGTAACTGGACTATGTACTGTATATAATCAAGTGTTGTTCTAAATGGTACACTGTACACATACCCTGAAAATAAAATCTGGAAAAACTATACCCACAGTAATATTTCTATTTGAAATGTAAAATGTTGGAGTATTAAACAAGTTAATTTTATTGCATATCTACAGTACCTTTCCATACTGGAACTGAGCTGCCGGGACATGCCTGGTGAAAGCAGGGCTACTAGAGGAGAGGAGCCAAATCTACACTGTTAACTACATTCATCACCTGCTAACCTTAGTTTTAATTCTGCCAGTCAGAAACATTACAGGAAAATGACTTAAACAAACTTCCTGATTTGATTGAGTTGAATTTTATAACAATCTTAACTAAATTCTCCCTTTTCCACTTCCACAAACTGCTTATTGGTTCCTGATTTACTGATCAATGACAAGAGAATTCAGTGTGTGGGACGATAATTATAGCAAAATATGACTGTCCCCATAGATACAACTTACGGCCAGTTTTGTGGTTCTCCCACATAATAGATGGTATTAGGTTTTGGAGACAGTAAACTGATCCTGGCAACTTCTACCCAAAGCTAAACTCGTGGATTGGTCTGCAAGTGCTGACTTGAAGAAGCCACTTTAACGTGGTTGAAAACAAGGCAGGGCTGCAGCTTTTTATGTAAATGTTAGGAGGCTGTGGGGATTGAGATGGATTTGATTCTCCTGACAACATCAACACATACAGGTCGCTATAAACTGGGCTTTACTCAGGAATGTTGTTGGTCAGCCTGAAAGTGACTGCTCATGCCTCGATCGTCCGTGAAAAGAGAGAGAGAGAGAGAGAGCAGTGAAGACAGAGCGACTTTGCTGAAACCACCACAGTCAGAAATGCCTAACGCTGCACACAGCTAAACTTCCAGCAAACTGTACCAGGCATTCATTAAACAGATCTGTAGAATGTTAATGACAGATAAGTCTAAGCTGGCTTTAATACTTCCTTCAGCACCAAGTCAATCCTTTTCATAGCAGTGGACTGTCCCCATGGCAACGCCACAGTGTTTGCCTGGTTGAGAATGCACTCTTCTGCTCAAACAAATATTCACCCATCCTAAATAATGGATGTTGCTCTCTGTAACATGCATTTCTGTTAGTGGGTGATGTGTGTGTGCATTTCTAGTGCACATGCCCCCGTCTTTTCAGCCAATCAGATTTTAGGATTTGCCTTCATTTGTTGGCCCAGCAAACCTTGTAGTATTACCTGGCTGTGCTCTTCACAGTCTTGACATTAATACGCTGCCAGCCATCAACAGTCTGTACTGTACTTGCAGAAAGGCTATACGGACACAGTTTAGATCCACCACATATCATTGAGCACAGCTGATTCCCACGGCAACACCGTCCTTTTCTGCTTGACTCTGTCTGTGTTCAGCTTTAACTATCCTGGTGGGGACCAATTTCTTGCAAGAATAGTAAAATAAAGACTATCTGTGGGGACATTGTATCGGTTCTCCTTAGAAATAGTTTTATTTTCACCTTAGGGGTTAAAGATTAGAAATAAGGTGTTAGGTTGTGTTTAAACCTGCACTATGTGGGGGTCCGAGTGGAGTAGTGGGCTAAGTCGCTGCTGGTCGTGGGTTAAAGCCTGACCATGGGTTCTCTGACTTTCAGATTATCTATCCTGCCACATCGCTCTACAGCTACTTCTTGTGTTCAGATCGGGCGCATGTGAATTCCAATATCGGAAGTATAGTTGGTGAATGTAATCATCCCGTGCATGATCCCGTACAAAAACCTGCAATATGTAACGTTTTCGAAAATGTACAAAAAAATACAAGAACTAGTAAATGTTAAGAACTAGCATATTTGAACCAGGGGTTGAAAACATCAACTTAAAAAAACTGACAAATCTGAACTTGTGAGGACATTTTGTGTCTCCATGAGGGGAATTGCGATTTATGGCACATGGGTTACAGTAGGTTTAGGGAAAAACATACTATTCGGCATAGTGTTAGAATTGGGGTTACTATTAGGTTTAGGTATCACAGGTTAGTGTAGGGTTAGGCATTATTCCAAGGTCAAGTTTAGTAATTGATGTTAGGTTACTGAGGTTAAGGTTAGTGTAAGGGTGTGTGTGTGTGTGTGTGTGTGTGTGTGTGTGTGTGTGTGTGTGTGTGTGTGTGTGTGTGTGTGTGTGTGTGTGTGTGTGTGTGTGTGTGTGTGTGTG
>JACXGM010019927.1:7270-18213 GCA_016801145.1 Umbra pygmaea | reverse complement strand
TTACAGGTGAGGGCAAGACGGACCTGAGACTCAGAATTCAGCTTTTTATTAATGGAGCGTTTACGGGTGAGGGCAAGACGGACCTGAGACTCAGAATTCAGCTTTTTATGAATGGAGCGTTTACGGGTGAGGGCAAGACGGACCTGAGACTCAGAATTCAGCTTTTTATGAATGGAGCGTTTACGGGTGAGGGCAAGACGGACCTGAGACTCAGCATACGTTTCATTAATAAGTGATTTCATAGTGGGTACATCCTAAATTCCTATTAAAAACAAACAACACCTAAATAGTTACCACATGCCTACTCCTTACTCTTTACTGCATACTTACCTTCATGTTACTACAAAGGTATCTGGGTTGGTATATAGTAGATAAATCAATTTTTCCTATTAAGGAAGTAACTATTAATGTAGTAATTAATGTAACTACTATAAGTAACTTTTAATGTATTTACCACATACCTACTCCTTGGTACTGCATATCTAACTTTTGTGTTACTACGTAGGTACTCGGTTACTACCATTTAAGTAGCAGTCTGTATTTTAAAGCATTACCGGATGGTGAGATAGTGAGAGTGAGGCAAAGGAAGAGACATATTGTCAGAGTATTGACACATATAGTGACTGGGAGAGAAATTAAATTGTGTAACCTGAGACCCAGATGAGTACTCTATGTATTACAGTATATTCATTTTAGTTTTTAATTTTACGTTTATTTTACCAGGCGACTGAGAAAATATTCTCATTTACAGCAGTGGCCTCGGGAGAAGTGGGGGGAGGGAAGGTGATGAATGAGCCAATTGAAAGCTGGGGATGATTAGGTTGCCATGATGGTATTAAGGACATATTGGAAATTTCTCCAGGACACGAAGGTTAACACATCTACTCTTATGAATAGTTCCATGTGATTTTTAGTGACCACAGAGAGTCAGGACACTCACTTAACATACCATGCAAAAGACGGCACCCTATGCAGGGCAGATGTCCCCAGCACACGGCTAGCACACGGGCTAGCAAACAGGCTAGCACACAAACTAGCACCCAGACTAGCACCCAGACTAGCACACAAACTAGCACACAAACTAGCACACAAACGAGCACAGCGCATAAAAGCCTGGATCAACTTCCTTTTCAAGTTAGCCTTTTGGATCCGACAATGCCAGGGACCTTGCTAAGTAACGTTATTGTCCTCATTTAGTTTCAGCCAATTAATACAGGGGGATATAAAAAGTGGTGTACATAACACATACAGCAAAGTGTGCAGTGTTGGGAAAGTTCACTTTCTATATGAACTAGTTCATAGTTCAGTTCACAAGTTTTAAAATGAACTAGTTCAGTTCATAGTTCATACTTCAAAATTTTGAACTAAGTTCACAGTTCCAAAAATAGACTAGTTATTTTCCATATGATGCTGCGAGTTATTATTTTTCAAAATTATTGCCACAGCCCATATAGAACCACAGACAGCAATTATTTTATCAGTTTTAACACTGAAGCTATGCGTCAGATTTCATCTTCATGTAAAATTTTGAATCCTTATCCAACCAGGGTTTACAATACATTATCATTGAGGGGACAGCATTTCCCCATTGTTGCTTTAACACTTGTTGCTGTCCATTCAGTCCACACTAGTAGTAGCTACAGCTTTCACCCCTACAGTATATTCTCAAACACATGAGGAAACATGAGCTGCTTGAATGGTCTATTTTAATGAGGAATTATTAAAAGAAAAACAGGTCCTTAAGGTGCAAATCTTTTACAACTTTAATAATTTTCCATTTCAGTACATACTAAAAAGTAATACTGGAAAAATATAAAAGGCAGGTTCAACAAACAAGTTACATAGTATTTATATACTATATACTCTAAAGGCTAGCCGGGTGCTTCAGTTCAATGTGCGGTTTCAGGCTTGCTGTGAATGTGACTGGAGTGCGGATTTACTTTTTGAAGGCTGGCGCCGGCGGGCAAAGTTTGTATAGAAATGTAAGATTTTTCCCATCCTCACCATCCTTGTCATAAAACTAATTTAAGCGATCATACGACGCCGATCGTGGTGGTTTGGTTGCCTACATGCTGCTGTCGCATTCATGCTGCTTTTTGTTTTGATGACGCATGCGGTGCGAGTCGCGACACTGGTGGCTGGTGTTGGCACTTGCCAGGTGACAGCGAGAGGTGTTTCTTCCGCTACATATTGAGGCCTCTTTACGGTGTTTTTCAGCCGAGTTTTCGCCTACAAGGCTCTAGGCTTTAGAAATCTGGCACCCTATTGAATGAAGTTAAACTGAGAGAGCGTGCCGTTCACAAACCACAGAATGAAGTTCACAGTAACGTTCATCAGGCAGTAATACAGTAGCCTACGTTCAGTTCACGTTCGCCCAAAATATGAATGAGTTCATGAACTATCATTCAATGAATGCGTTCAGGCACAACACTGCAAGTGTGGGTGATTGGTTGTTAAAGTTTGTAAAATGAGCAAATGGCTAATTCTATCTATTTCTGGCTGTATTATTATAAGCCACCAAAGGCCTATATGAGATGACAAATGCATCCATTAGAACATCTGGGCTGGAGCCATGGCAAATAGATAAAGAGTCAAAAAGAGGAAAAGCCTGCAGTTCATTCGGGGATGATGGGGGTGGAAATGTACTACTCACTAAAGCTATGGTTGTGTTTCAAGCTGGTTTTTGAGGAGGTCATGGAAGGTGTTTGACGACATCCTGGTGTTCGTGAAACCACTTTTTAATTTGTTTAGCGGTGTATATGGTGGCAATATCATCCTGGAATATTGGAACAACATGAGGGAACTGTGTTTGCACCACAGGGTGCACTTGGTCCTGTCAAATGGCCTCATATTCCTTGGCCGCTATACAGCCATGCAGAGCGATCATTACACCTAATGACTCCAACAAAATGGCTGGCCCAAACTATTACGTATCTCCCATCATGGTTAACAGTTGACAGCAGACATTGTGGGCTAAACATGAACCTGTCTATTTTTTAAAGGGGTGAAAGATGACAACAGACTATATTACATTACCCAGAGCTGGTTCTTGCCTTTAGCTAGCTTTACCCATGATGACAACTGACCATATTGTGTTACCCAGAGCCAGAGCCGGTTCTTGCCTATAGCCAAACAGTTCAATTTCCTTTCTATCCATTCTTTTTCTATGAGCCAGCTGTACCCATGCATCTGCAGTTCAGGCACTGACTTTACCTCTTTTGAAACTGTCTTAATTGCTTCATGATGCATTGAAAACTATCAAAGTGCTAATTGTCAACATATACTGTATGCATTGGTAATTATCAATCAACATAATATGCTACTAATTGTGATTTAGTTACTTCAAAATAAAAATAGTATTCCATTTTATTGTCCAACCCAATTTATACTGTATACATAGAGTATTAGTGCTGTCAAATAATGTATCACTGTGATTATTGTTGGAAGATCTTCTGTAGTAATAAAAATTCATTGCAGCCCCTCTATCTGGACAGAAGCTGGGTATGCAGCCATTTGATGAAATCTCCAGGCTATAATGTGGTACTCATGTTTAGGCTACAATGCAGTGAAATTGAACCACCTTGAATCAAAGCTAAGGAAGGATTCTGGTTGCGTCATTTTGTTTTCACAAAGTTCTACACAGTGCAGCTTTAAGACTAAATACTTGTGTTATTATTCAGTAATTCCCAAATTAATCAATGGGAGTCTACCTGAATAATAGGCAATTGCATATATGGTAAGTAAGGAAGATATATATGTTTGATCTAGAAATACTGTATTAATCAAATACTATATCAAATAAAAATAAAATAACAAATACAAATATGAATCATAGGTGATGTAGTATTTACACAGTATGGAGGTTGCTTGTTGATTATGGTAATTTAATATGTTCTCAGCTGATCATGTATCCCAGGTATCTTAGCTGATAATGTACTGCATGAGGTACTGGTTAAACTTGGAGACGGCATAACACCAGAAAGAGACCGCTGGTTTCTTAGCTGATCATGTACTACATGAGGTACTGGTTAAACTTGGAGACGGCATAATACCAGAAAGAGACAGCTGGTTTCTTAGCTGATCATGTACTACATGAGGTACTGGTTAAACTTGGAGACTGCATAATACCAGAAAGAGACAGCTGGTTTCTTAGCTGATCATGTACTGCATGAGGTACTGGTTAAACTTGGAGACGGCATAACACCAGAAAGAGACCGCTGGTTTCTTAGCTGATCATGTATGCATGAGGTACTGGTTAAACTTGGAGACGGCATAAAACCAGAAAGAGACCGCTGGTGTCTTAGCTGATAATGTATGCATGAGGTACTGGTTAAACTTGGAGACGGCATAAAACCAGAAAGAGACAGCTGGTTTCTTAGCTGATAATGTACTGCATGAGGTACTGGTTAAACTTGGAGACTGCATAATACCAGAAAGAGACAGCTGGTTTCTTAGCTGATCATGTACTACATGAGGTACTGGTTAAACTTGGAGACGGCATAATACCAGAAAGAGACAGCTGGTTTCAGCCCCACTACAACAGTGTTGGACCTCTTTCACCACCATCAATCTCATCTTCAGAGTTGGGTAAAGTAACTTTTTACAAATTGCCGGATTACAGTAATCTGAGCCTTTTGAAAAGTAATCTACCCTACCCTGATCATTTTGGACCCTCCACCGCTGGACGCTGAGCCTCTGGAATCCCATTGGATATATTTGTACTGTGCTATCTTTGCGCAGGTGATTTGTAATAGCGTTTGTTGTCAACAACAAGCATCACTGTCACACTAAGTAACTTTCAGGGTATGTTGGAATGTACTAAGTGAGGAGAAGCGATTCGTATTGTGAAGGCGGTAGTGTACAGTGTGGTAGTGAGTAGGGGGATGTTCTGGAAAAAAACAAAACAATTGCCTTCTTTTTTATGAGGAAAACCTGAATTGTGACAAGCTCAGAGAGTTGCAAGAGACAAACAGAATAAATCTCACTGGATCTTTCAATCTCTCTATTCATCCATGCTCTCCTCTCGCCACTCCATACTTCTCTCTCACTCTGTCTCTCACTCTTTCTCTCGTCTCTCGTCCTGTCTTTCCTCTAACACCCCTTCCCTCTCTCTCGCTCTCTATATTTCTCTGAATCTTCCTTTTGTTCTCTCTATTTCTTAAACGCTGAATCATCAAGTAATTGCATGCAGTTTGAAAATTAAATTAAAGTCCTTGTGCCCATACTTGCTCAAGGCCTTCAATCAATATGAGCTCCCAGGAAGTGAAATGGAGCGTTGTAATGAGAAATTATAAAGAACGACAAAATAAAGCATCTATTGTTTGTTGAGTATCATGTCAAAATTTTATTTCTTTAATTTCCCAACTAGGGTAAATATTAATGTTTTTTTCATTATGAATAATATTAACAATTGCTTGTATCGAGTACAACTTTAGTGCATACAATTTAATAATAGTTTATTTCTAAAGTTATTTTTGGGATAGGATGGTATTTTTTGTTCTTCAAAATTGCCAGTTTTACTCTTTCTAACCACGTTGATAATATATTAACATATATAAGTGAAATAATTTATATTTACAGAGCCAAAACAAATTTACCTATTTCTTAACTATTGAACTGCATGAATAGAACTGGATACAATTACAAAAAAGAGTCTCCTGACTTCGTGAACTTTGTTATGTTGCACAAGTCCTTTGATTCGTTCTTACACATCAGCCTCCTGCTGGTCTTCTGAGCCCTGATCGCTTCATCTCTCTTTTCTTGTGAAAAGTACTACTCATTCACCATTTTAACAACGCTCTTAATACTTTGCATTTGACAAGGCAAGTTGAGCGAGCACCTCCATGGGGGGTGTTGATGAAGTTTTCACCTTTGAGGTGATCAAGTCACCAAGTCAACAGTGCTGGAAGCATCACAATTCATGTCAGGTTTCTTTCAGTACTGACAGAGGAGTCATCCAGCAGAGTCTCTGGCTCTCCCCTGATGGCCAGGATTCTCTCCACTCACTCTCCCTCTGATCTTCAGAACACATCAGTGTTTGGGTATGGCTTCACTCTGGGCATGACAAGCAGATCTTCTTACTGTCTGCATCAAAAGGTCCAGCACCTCCTTCCTCTGAGACTTGAGGCAGTCCAGCTGAAACAAGATGTGCCTAGGCCCTTCAGTTCAGCAGTGATTTACCTTCACATTGAACCAACATGGATAGGACACACCAATGATGAATTTGACAATTAATTTCAGATTCTTTAAGTTCTTTCCTTTAAGTCTGTGCTTTGACACCCAGAGTCTAGGAAGTCTCTTTTACAGTGGTCAGCCAGCGGTTGTGGTTAACTGGTCCAATCTACAACAGAGCCAACTTGGCAGGACGTACTCTATCCCTGACTGCACAGACAATCTTATAGCCATAGTGTTGATCAGTTTAAACATCTTGAATGACCTTGTCCGGCAACCTGATCAGTGGAGGGCCAACAGAGATCTGGGTGAAGTTTGGATTAATATCCAAGTCTGTACAAGAATCAAGAAGCTTTCCTATTGGCTCAGAAAACCTATTAACTGACCGAGTAGTGCCATCAAGGTCAATAATGAGATGGCACAGGGGTAGTTCACCAGTGTGCAGGTTGCACCCCAACCAGACCAGTTTTCTTCACATCAGCTCCAACTTCCTCATTACTCCAGCATTCATACCAGGGTTTACATTTGTTGAGTCTCCTAGAATGGCCCATAAGGTATTATCAAAACCCCTCTCTTTTAGCCAGGCAAACAGGACTTTAGCAATCTGCTCAGCATGTGGCTCCTGTGTTGTTAATTTTTCTGGGGTAAAGTGGAACAGATAGTTACTGCCAGGCTCACTAGCAACACTATAGCATTCTTCCTTGATCTTTGCAGGAAAAGATTGGTCACTGTCCTCAGCTCCCATCATCACATTAGTCAGGTCAATCCTCCCAACAAAGAGGATGCAGGAGATCCCCCCTCCTCCCTGCACTTCTCCTCAAACTCTTCATCCAGCTCTCTCATCAACTTCTCCTGTGCTCTCTTGACCTTGTTCTCATCAATCACTTTACTTGTGTTTTCTTCTGTGATGATTCATGCATCAATCAGGCTTGCGGTTGCTATAGCTACAGTTGGCCTCAGCCCTTTGCCATACCTTACACTAGCAAGGGCAGTGTTTAGAATGATATTATAGTTTTGCTTGTACCTTCGCCTCAGGCTCGGGGTCAGCTTCAGAGACAAATTCATTTTCAGTATTACTTCTCTTCAATCCCATATCCTGATCACCGTCTGCCAAAAATCTCTCAACAACTTTCATGGCTGCCCTCTCTGCTGCTGCAGCAGGTTCTTCCTTGCTCTTTCTCCTTTTCTCTGCCTTCTTTCCCATCTCCTGCCTTTCAAAAGTCCTCACCTGTCTCTTATGCTCTGACAGATCAGGGCCTCCCATTTGGTGGGGTCGTTTACATCCAACCTTGTCTTTCTATCCCTTAATGTAAGCAAGATCTTTCACATGAATGGTTTTCTCTCTGCTACAGAAACATTTAATGTGGGCTTGGATCCCACAGCCCTCACAGCCTCCCTCCTCACAACTGGTAATCTGACACTGTCATGTCAAAATTTCCAATAAACTCTCTAACTTGACATGAACCTCTCTTTGGGATACATTTTCCCCTTCCCAAGAGAGAACTTCATTGCCTGATTCTAGACCTCCTTGAGCTTGGACATGATATTCATGGTCCACTGGGTAGTTCCTCTGGTCATCTTCACATTGCTCCCTCAAGTATATGTCATACCTCAGGATATGCCTTGCAGTTGGCAGTTCAGACAACAACAGCACTTACCACTTCCCAACAAGAAAACTCAAATGAGAATCTGATGTCTTTCTTTTTTCTGATTTGAGCCATTTTTTCCAGAAGCAACTATTTTATCAATCAGTGAAATTCTCACTCAGTCCATCCCTTCTCTTTAACCTGTTAAGGATCGTTGTACCCCGAGGCGGTACAAACAGGCTGCTTTCAGCTTTACTTGATTAAAATCACTCTTCATACAAATGCAACTTTTACTGTACATGGACATATTTTATATGTATAGAATGCTTAGAATCTCATGAATTTAACTAACATCTCCAATTTACAATAGCTATGACAAGATTAATAAGCTTCATAATAATTTGACGTGAGTACATTGTAAACAAACCTGTTCGTTCAGCTAATACATCCACGACTCAGCTAATACACCCACGTCTGACAAAAAAAATATACTTTTACTGTCAGCTATCTTTCTCTGATTCATCATCCAAAGGGTTCCAGCAATGAAATGGAGCATTGCTTTTGCTGGTATAATCCATTTGTTATGTAAAAATGATCAAAAACCTAATCTAACTTTACTGTAAACCGCATTGTATATAAACTATTACTACAACTATCACAAAATATTTCTGGACTTTTAACCTTCAAAACAGTGTTCCAGCCACTGAATTCTATCTAATTCCGAATCCCCAGGCTATCTAGATCCTTGCAGATATCTGATTCATCTTTCTACACTCCAAGAAAGCATAATTACATGACTATATATCTAACATCGGCTGCGTCTTTTCACATCTGGGTCACACTAATTCACCAGAACAGCACTCACTTGATTGACAGTAAATCCATCAAATTCAAATCATAAACAAACCATCTGAATTCAACCTAGGTAGACAGCCAATGAGCTGTGCTTTACAGGCATGTTTGGTTGGTTCTTGAAAGCCAAAGACTACATAAACTACAATCATGTGTACTTAGCGCACACTCCAGACTTTTATGCAGTGTCTTCACGGGCAGTGTTCCAGACGCAAGATATATTTATAGTTTTTTTACTTAGTTCATTTTAAAGCTTTTTTAAAATGTCTCTGAAAGGTCTTAACTCCTTTTCGAGATAGAAATACCAATGTTAGCAATGCTTTGGAGAGATTTGCAAAGAAGATGACACGGAATTGATGGTTGACTGCAAGCGACCACAGCAAAATGTTAAATTTTCACTAAACCACAAGGAGATGTTTTTGGAAGGGAAAGATCCCATTTTAGATCGGTGAGTAAAATAAGTTATATATTATTCTAATCCAGTTGTTTACATGTTTTAATTATGATGCCGCATGGCCTTAGTATAATTCTAGATTTCTCTGTGATTGAAAATCCACAAACATTTGGCCTTTGTTTACTCTGCTCATTGTTTATTTTTTAATTGGCTTGGAAACATTTGAACAATGAACATAGGAATGCTCTGGTTTGTTTTCACATTATTATTATTTATTTATATTTGTATTATTATTGTTAGTGTACAAAGTAGAGAAACTAGCATGTGATAATATGAAACTTGAGTTCTAATTTGACACTAGGCAATAGTTGGCTGCTAAATTGGCAATTTGTATGAATAGGTGTGTTTTGTAAAAATAAAAACTTTTTTATAACCATATCATGCCATTTGTATGAATGTGTAATAATTATTGCTGTTGCTATTTTCTGATTGAATTGGGGCTTAACTTTTGGTTCCTTTGAAGATGATGCCATGT
The DNA here is from genome assembly GCA_016801145.1 of Umbra pygmaea. Classification (NCBI taxonomy): domain Eukaryota; kingdom Metazoa; phylum Chordata; class Actinopteri; order Esociformes; family Umbridae; genus Umbra; species Umbra pygmaea. The sequence continues at coordinate 8,675 of JACXGM010019927.1, read as the reverse complement.
TGTGTCTGGACAAACTGAACAGAGACAACAACATTGTGTTTCACAACATGTAAAATATCAACACATTTCCTGGATCCACATTTCTCATTTGTAAATGTATACAGGTCCTTCTCAAGAAATTATTATATTGTGATAAAGTTCATTATTTTCCATAATGTAATGATAAAAATTATACTTTCATATATTTTACATTCATTGCACACCAACTGAAATATTTCAGGTAATTTATTGTTTTAATACTGATGATTTTGGCATACAACTCATGAAAACCCAAAATTCCTATCTCAAAGAATTAGTATATTTCATTTGACCAATAAAAGAAGTGTTTGCAATACAAAAAAAAGAAAAAGTCAACCTTCAAATAATTATGTTCAGTTATGCACTCAATACTTGGTTGGGAATCCTTTTGCAGAAATGACTGCTTCAATGCGGCGTGGCATATAGGCAATCAGCCTGTGGCACTGCTGAGGTGTGATGGAGGCCCAGGATGCTTCGATAGCGGCCTTAAGCTCATCCAGAGTGTTGGGTCTTGCGTCTCTCAACTTCCTCTTCACAATATCCCACAGATTCTCAATGGGGTTCAGGTCAGGAGAGTTGGCAGGCCAATTGACCACAGTAATACCATGGTCAGTAAACCATTTACCAGTGGTTTTGGCACTGTGAGCAGGTGCCAGGTCGTGCTGAAAAATGAAATCTTCATCTCCATGAAGATGTTCAGCAGATGGAAGCATGAAATGCTCCAAAATCTCCTGATAGCTAGCTACATTGACCCTGCCCTTGATAAAACACAGTGGACCAACACCAGCAGCTGACATGGCACCCTAGACCATCACTGACTGTGGGTACTTGACACTGGACTTCAGGCATTTTGGCATTTCCTTCTCCCCAGTCTTCCTCCAGACTCTGGCACCTTGATTTCCGAATGACATGCAAAATTTGTTGTTGTTTGGTTGTGCTGCTTCTCTGTAGCCCAGGTCAGGCGCTTCTGCCGCTGTTTCTGGTTCAAAAGTGGCTTGACCTGGGGAATGCGGCACCTGTAGCCCATTTCCTGCACACGCCTGTGCACGGGGGCTCTGGATGTTTGTACTCCAGACTCAGTCCACTGCTTCCGCAGGTCATCCAAGGTCTGAAATCGGTCCTTCTCCACAATCTTCCTCAGGGTCCGGTCACCTCTTGTCGTTGTGCAGTGTTTTTTGCCACACTTTATCCTTCCCACAGACTTCCCACTGAGGTGCCTAGATACAGCACTCTGGGAACAGCCTATTTGTTCAGAAATTTCTTTCTGTGTCTTACCCTCTTGCTTGAGGGTGTCAATGATGGCCTTCTGGACAGCAGTCAGGTCGGCAGTCTTACCCATGATTGCGGTTTTGAGTAATGAAACAGGCTGGGAGTTTTTAAAAGCCTC
>JACXGM010019926.1:0-17899 GCA_016801145.1 Umbra pygmaea | reverse complement strand
CCTGCTGTGAGGTGTGATAACTGGTCTTCATTCCCTTATTCAACCCTGCTGTGAGGTGTGATAACTGGACTTCATTCCCTTATTCAACCCTGCCCCTTTCCTCTGTTTCTCCCCCCTCCCAGACTTTGAGAAGCCGGACTTCAAACGTGGCATCGTGTCTATGAGTGACTTAAGAGAAGGAGTGGTCCTGACGGGTCGGGTGGAAAACACTACTCTGTTCGGGGCCTTCGTGGATATTGGCGTGGGCTGCAACGGCCTGATCCACAAGAGCAAAATCACCCTGGACAAACTGCCGGTGGACCAGAGGAGACGCAGCCTGGTCCTGGGCCCTGGGGAAAAGGTGGAGGTCCGGGTGCTCAGCGTGGAGGCAAAAAGGAACCGCATTGGGCTGGACCTCATCCGCGTTATTAGGTAGACCAGTATAATCTGTAGAACCTTAGTCCTTGTTTAGGATAAAACATGCTGTAAAATGGATTAGAGTATTTCTCTGATAACCGATCAACTTGAAGGGTTCATTTTACCACAGTGTTTGTCAGTCAAGATTAAAGTCATGTTTTATCGTATTCTTTTTGAAAACTGTTGGTAACTAATTTGTAAATAAAAAAAACGTTACCATTGCAATTAAGGCGAGTCAAGCTGTCTTGAGTATTTGTTCATACCCACCACTGTAACACACCGGTGATTGATGTTGTTGATTATTGATGACCAATGGAAGTCCTTTTCACCTGCTGGATGCTGCTGCTCTGTCTAGTAAACGAGGTTGGCTCTGCCGTTACCCAAACTGCCCTGCCAGTATGTTGGCTGACAGGCCCTGAGGGGCGGGTTCGGGGGTAGGTAGGGGGAGGGTCTAGACTGCAATAAGCCAGAGGGTTACCGAGAGTGGAGATATAATTATCCCAGGACAGAGTCGCTGTGGCGCGCTAATCAGACGCAAAATTAATCCCATATTCCCCTCTGCATTACCCAATCTGTTTGTGTTTATGTGGCACAAATAGAGAAACACAAATAAACCCACACTAGCCTGAGGTCCCCTGAGCAAACCTTGGAGAATACCAAATCTGTGTTCCTCCCCTGAGGAACGAGGCGGGGTTTACGTTATGCAAAGCAATACACCGGTGTTGTGAAACAGACTAACCCCACAGCGGTAGTACTTTGGTGTGATCAAAGACTCTACTTGCTGATTGTCTTTGTATACACTCCATTGCCTTGTCTCTTTCGTTTTCCAAATCAGCACCAAGTGCTTAAGTGGCTTTGTCACTGTAATTGCTGTCTCCCAATCAGAGTTACTGTATGTCATTTAGCTTTGGGAGTAGATCTGTTCTCCCTTTATTTGCCTTCTACTCTGTATTTCTGCCTACCTGTCAGCCTGCCTGTATATCTCCTTGTCGGTCTGCCAACTGGCTTGTCTGTCTCTGCGTATGTCTTTGTCTGTTTGACCTGTGCATGTGTATGGGTCTGATGACAGTGTGTTCAGTGCTCCCACTCAGGCTCCGAGTCCCGCAGAGCTCTTAGAGCCATCCTGCTGTCTGGAGCCCGTTGCCATTACAGTGCTCCCCTCAGGAGCGCAGTTCGAACGTGACCGCACGGCCACAAGAGGCAATCTGATCGGCAGCTAGCTAGGCTCTGTTTATCAGTTCCACTGGTGGAGCCCACAGGACATGTACTTAGTTTTACCACAGGAGCCAAGCTTCAGCCAGCCTTAACAGAGGCAGATTGAAATGACAAGCAGTGAGGAGGGGTAGCTCCTTGGATCTGTGTGCTGTGCTGCCTTGATTTTTATAAGGATATTTTTTCAGGTTTCATTTTAAACTTTTACTCATACAATTCTGGGCAGAGTTAACAGTAGTTCGACGCTGGGATTGAACCCTGTTCCCGGTGAGGCGGCTGTATAGAATGTGAAATGGGCTGGGGAGTGTTACCAGTACACCACAGATCTGCACACTGTCTGCTGTGTGTCTGACTGTGTTGTATGACCAATCATCCATGTCACCCATCAGCGTCCAGTAGAGCTGGGCCCACTGCCACAGGGCTGCACGCCCCTTCCTCACACCACCAGTTGCGATGGTGGATGAGATCAGAGACGCCTGCTGTGGCCAATGGAAAGATCATCTGCGATGTGGCCAATAGAAACCATCATCCGGGATGTGGCCAATAGATCCATCATACAGGATGTAGCCAATAAAACTGTCACTCACAGTATTGCCAATAGGAATATCAGCCACAGTATGGCCAACAGGAACACGGCCCCTGGATGTGGCCAATAGGACGGACAGTCACTGAGTACAACACCGAAATGGATCCGTTTGTTCAAAACTGTGTTTGTTTGTGGACATGTTTGGGGGGATGTCACTTCAAGGAGGGTGTAAAATAGAACGCTGTCCATCTCCATTTCACTCCTGAATTAAATCCTAGTGTTGTACATGACCGTGCTTCATTAGCTGATAGAAGAGTGGAGCCAGACTGAGGCTGGCGTTAAACTTACAGGATGCGTGGACGTACCGCCACCGCATGGAAAACCCTGTTTAAATATGATTGATACACAGGTTAGAGATGTACATCGTCTTAGGCCTCTGGCAACAGAATGTGCATTGCAAGTGAGCTACTGCTCTAAAGCTGCTGTTGAGCAGAACTCGTATTGTAATGTCTGAAATCTACCCAGCAGCACCTGTCAGCCGTGTCAGTCACACCTGTGTTGAGTCACAAACATGCCCTTCAGTCGAGCATGTCGTTTAATATCGCAGGGCTCGTCCCGGCTGCTTGTGAACGTACGGTACCACAGTTAAGTTAGCTGTTGTGTTACAGCCAGTTGGTGCGTCTGGCTCGCTAGCATCATGTTGACAGTGAGAACGAGAACAGGGACGGGTGATGGAGGTGATGGAACGACACAGGAAATGAAGACTTAAGTTTTCCTTCTCTCCTGACCTCATCAGTGTGATCACAGGTTTTATGAGTTCTGCACACATGCGTCATTTACCCCCCCCCCCCCCCACACACACAAACACAGCTCTACATCCCCTATGAATCAGCTCCATGTAATGAAAAATAAAACAAAAAGTGATAAAAGTGAGCTATAGATATTCTTCATCTGCATATCCCCTGTATACTCGCAGTGTATATTCATTCAGATCTGTTCTCTAATACTGGCAGTGCCTTGGGGCAGGTGACTGTCTGGCTGTTTGCATTTACACATCAACTCATCAGCAATGTCCCAAAACGAGCAAGAATATTAACTGTGGAGCGCAAGCGGCTTTTCCTTAGGGGAGCTTGGAGTCTTCTCCGGGCACTCAGAGCTGAAATTCATTATCCCGACGCACTGGTGGCCATTACCGTAACTACGTTACCCAGGCTGCATCATCCCCTGAAGCCTCAGCTCATCTTCAATAAGTGGATAATGTCTTTAGACTGATTATGAAGGTGGAGGGGGGGTGGACCCTCTGGCAGTGAAACCTCTCTGGGTAAATATTTTCACAGCAGCCCAGGTGTTCCAGGCTCCACGAAGGCAGAAGGGATCAGGCGGGACTCCATTCGCCTTCAAGGGGTACGGCGCATAGAATGCCATGTGGATGTAATGGATATCCAGTTCTGATACACACCTCCCACACAGGCTCTGCAGTTTAATAGTATCTGTCCTGGATGAGGAGTTTTCATTTTGTTCTTAGCTGCCTGCAGTATTTTTTTTTTTTTTACCAAACCGACACACACCTGACACTCACACCTCTCCAGGTTTGCATAGTCAGATCTGTTTTGGTTACCTGGGTCCTTCCGGGCCTATAGAGTATGCCATTAGGGGCCAGCTTCCACACTCAGATTAATATTAATATCTCGTATCCATATCTCCGGTTCATCCTGCAGGGATCACTGCCAAAGCTGGGACCAGGGAGAAGGTTATGGGGGAATTCAGACTAACACACTTGGAACATTCTTCTGCTTGCCTAGTTGTTGTTGCTGTATCCCAGGACTAGGGCACTTTGGGTCAGCCCCCTCTACTAAACCAACATGTCTGCTCCCATGGAGTTTTCCCGATGTAATGTGCACAAAGCGGACATGCATAGAGTATAAATGTAAATACAGTATATGAAGATATAGTGACCCTTGTCCCCATTTACATACTGTATACAGTGCCCTCCACTAATATTGGCACCATTGGTAACTAATGAGCAAAACTGGCTGTTTATATGTATTGTTTATCCTAAGTAAAACAAATGAAATAAATAAATAAATAAGGAATATTTATTTATATATAAATAATAACATATTTTTCTGAATGTGCACCACAATTATTGGCACCCCTACATATATAATTTGTGCAACCTTCCTTCATCAAGGGTAAAGCTCTGAGTCTTTTATAATGCGGAATGAGGTTGGAGAACACATGGCAAGGGATCTTAGAACGTTCCTCCATAAAGAATCTCTCCAGATTCTGCGGTCCATGCTTGTTGACTCCTCTTCAGCCCACCCTACATGTTTTTTATGGGGTTTATGTCAGGGGACTGTGATGGTCCTGGCAAACCTTGATGAACCATTATGGTGGTAATTTTGTGGTCTGCTGTGGATCATTGTCTTACAGGAGGAACTAACCAACTCCAAGTTTAAGCTTCCTGGCAGAATCTGGCAGGTTTTAACGTCTGCTGGTACTTGATGGAGTCCACGATACCATGTATCCTAACAAGATGTCCAGGGTCTTTTTGAAGAAAAACATCTGCATACTTCAGAGTGGGGATGAGGTACTTTTCTCCATGTCTATTGTTCTGACTACAACAAAATCACCTCAATCAATCACTTTAACCACTTTCTTCACTCTGTGGTCAATTTAGACACACGTCTTCCTCCTCTGCACATCCTTTAACATCTCTAATTGTTTTAAACTTCTACTGCTCAGATGGTGGAAATGGGCATTTTCATTTCCTAATATGTGCAGCTCCACTACCTTTTGTCTCATATTAGAATAATATCTGGTTTGTCACCACATATTTATACCCAAGTGAAACAGGAAGTCCTTGCTTACCACTTAGTTGTTCCTACAGCCTCTAGACATAACAGACTCTATTACATAACCTGTAATGAGAGCCTGGCTTCTGGATTAAGGTATTTTGGACGATTCCTCCTTGCAAAACATCTCCAGTTCAGTTAGGTTTAATGGTTGCCGAGCATGGACAGCCCACTTCTAATCATCCCACAGATTTTAAACGATATTCAGGTCTAGGGACTGGGATTGCCATTCCAGAACATTGTACTTGTTCCTCTGCATAAATACCAGAGTAGATTTTGAGCAGTGTTTTAGGGCGTTTTCTTGTTGAAATATCCAGCCTCGGCGTAACTTCAACTTTGTGACTGATTTCTCTACATTATTCTGAAGTATTTTCTGATATTGAGTTGAATCCATGCAACCCTCAAATTCCCAGTACCGGCACTGGCCACACAGCCCCACAGCATGATGGAACTTCCACCAAATTTTACTGTGGTTAGCAAGTGTTTGTCTTGGAATGTTAAGTTCTTTTGCCGCCATGCATAACGCCCCTTCGCCTTTGCCTCTCAGATATTATATATGGCCTGCCACTTCTGGCCTTAACAAGAACTGTGCCTGTGGTCTTCCATTTCCTCACTATATTCCTCAGTGGACAATGACTGCTTAAATCTCTGTGATAGCTTGTTGTAGCCTTCCCCTAAACCATGATGTTGAACAGTCTTTGTTTTCAGGTAATTTGATAGTTGTTTTCAGGTCCCCATGTTGCCACTCTTCAGAGGAGTCAAAGAAAACAACAACTTGCAATTGGCACCCTTCAATATTCAAATCAACAAAATGACAAGGGTGTCCACATTTATGCACCTGTCTAATTTAATTTTGGTGCATATTTAGCATTTTCTGTTAATCCAATGTACCTCATTTCACTACTGAAATATTACTGTGTTCTTCAGTTATTTCATAGTTCAAAATGAAATTGCTGATTTAAACACCCAATTAAATGAAAATCATGACAATTGCATAGGACTGTATTTTTCTTTATTACCAGGCAGTACTGGGATTTCTACCGCGACACGCAAACACACTCAGTGCCAGCAGTTTCACCATATAACCAGTGCTGGTAGAGGTCTTAAGTATAAAGTATGAAAGTGCAGCAGTGGGTGATTTATATCGGGCTGCCTTATCACAGTGGGGCATTTAAAGATTTATATTAGGATCCTTACAGTTGCTGAACATGTAGAGACTCACAGACTGCAGTCTGATACTACAGAAATACTTAGAATCTGACACTAGATCACAATTAATGTCACATTAAACTCACACACATTCCCAAGTAAAAAAAAGTATATTTAAATTGGTGGCAAAGAAAGGTAGCTATGCTACCACTGAAATGTTTTAGAACACCCAGGGATTTTTATGTTTTTAATAGAAAAAGGTGGAATTAAAATTATTAAAATATATATTGAAGACATTACCAATGTTGCAAATGTTTACCATTGTTGGAAATTACTGATGTATATTAATTCACATACAACGGCAAAGCCGAATGATGAAACTTTTAGCTCATCCATAATTAATCATGTATTGATTTTAGTGCCACATTGGTGAATTAAGGCATTCGTGTCTATGAACACACATGCAAATTCCTGAGTGTTCTAAAACTTTAGGCCGGTAGTGTACATCAAAATGTTTTGGTTACTCCAACAACAAAAAACTTACAATGAAAAATAAAAAAACTACCTGATGTCAAACATGGCTTCCATTGAATCATCCATGGCCGGCTCTGGGCATTGCTGACTCTAATGAAATGACTCAAAAGATACATTTTTATTGAATAACTAAAAAACATCAGAGTCAGTAAAAAGAGCCTCCCAACACTAGAGTAGAGGTGAAAAATGCCCTGACTGAGTTGTCAAATCTTGAGTGCTTGATGTATTCCTGAAGATGGGAGAAATGGCCTACGATTGCCTGAGTAGAAATTAAAAATGGCCTACGATTGCCTAAGTCGAAATTAAGAAGTTGTTTCTGTTGAAGGAATATATTTGGGGAATTTGGAAATGCAAAAATACTTTTTTTTCTAACCAGTTGTATACAAATTATACTCAAAAGTCATTCAAATACATAAATACTGCCTGTAATTAAATACTGCACATCTTTGCGTGGTGGTAGTAGTAGAAATGGGTCTGTAGAAGTGGGTGTTGGTGAAGGTATTGTTATTTATGTTGAGAGGAGGTGGCAGTTGCTTTAAAAAAACTGTCTGCTAAATGAATAAAATCTAAGGTAAAAATATTGTGTAGTTGGCAAGTTGTGGTGAGAAGCACTTGTGTTGGACAACTCTTTAATGGAGGAATGAAGACAAGGCAGACTATTTAGCTGGAGTGCCACTGCCCTCTGTGTCTCCCAGACAGCTAATGATGATCTATTCTTCCTGATGGCCCAATGGCTCAGGAACAGGAAGAGCTTTGCTTGTCATCACCTCCCCACAATCACTGCCCCCATTAGACCAGCCCTCGATTAGGCCTGCCACCCGCACAACTGTTAGCACAGCTGCTGACACCTCCGCTGCTCCTCAGGCACAGCTAACCAGTGCAACTGTTTGCTTAGCCGCTATTTCAGCTAGCCGTTAACGCCGCGTCTAATGCAGCAATGATATTAGAGCAGTTAGGCTTCAGGCACAGCCGAGAGAAATGATTAAGGTTAAACAATATTTGATCTGCAAAAGTTTACTTTCATTTTACCAGGCAAGTTGACTGAGAACGTTTTCTCATTTGCTGCAACAGCCTGGGGTGAAGGGGGGAGGGGAATTAATGAGCCAATTGAGAGATAGGGATGATTAGGTTGCCATGAGGGTATGAGGGCCAGATTGGAAATGTACACCAGAGTTAACACCCCTACTCTTACGAATAGTGCCATGGGATCTTTAGTGACCACAGAGAGTCAGGACACCCGTTTAACGACCCATCCGAAAGACGGCACCCTACGCAGGGCAGATGTCCTCATCACTGCCCTGGGTCATTGGGAAGTATCTTTAGACCAGAGGGAAGAGTGCCCCCTACTGGCCCTCCAACACCACTTCCAGCAGCATTTGTTAGTCCCATCCAGACCTTGCTTAGCTTTAGAAGCAAACCAGCAGTGGAATACAGGGCGCTATGCTGCTGGCTGCCATGGACCTATATACAGTGCCTTGCGAAAGTATTCGGCCCTCTTGAACTTTTCGACCTTTTGCCACATTTCAGGCTTCAAACATAAAGATATGAAACTGTAATTTTTTGTGAAGAATCAACAACATTTGGGACACAATCATGAAGTGGAATGAAATTTATTGGATATTTCTAACTTTTTTAACAAATAAAAAACGGACAAATTGGGCGAGCAAAATTATTCAGCCCCTTTACTTTCAGTGCAGCAAACTCTCTACAGAAGTTCAGTGAGGATCTCTGAATGATCCAATGTTGACCTAAATGACTAATGATGATAAATAGAATCCACCTGTGTGTAATCAAGTCTCCATATAAATGCACCTGCTCTGTGATAGTCTCAGAGGTCTGTTGAAAGCACAGAGAGCATCATGAAGAACAAGGAACACACCAGGCAGGTCCGAGATACTGTTGTGGAGAAGTTTAAAGCCGGATTTGGATACAGAAAGATTTCCCAAGCTTTAAACATCCCATGAGCACTGTGCAAGCAATTATATTGAAATGGAAGGAGTATCAGACCACTGCAAATCTACAAAGACCCGGCCGTCCCTCTAAACTTTTAGCTCATACAAGGAGAAGACTGATCAGAGATGCAGCCAAGAGGCCCATGATCACTCTGGATGAACTGCAGAGATCTACAGCTGAGGTGGGCGAGTCTGTCCATAGGACAACAATCAGTCGTATATTGCACAAATCTGGCCTTTTTGGAAGAGTGGTAGAAGAAAGTCATTTCTGAAAGATATCCATAAAAAGTGTCATTTAAAGTTTGCCACAAACCACCTGGGAGACACACCAAATATGTGGAAGAAGGTGCTCTGGTCAGATGAAACCAAAATCGAACTTTTAGCAACAATGCAAAACGTTATGTTTGGTGTAAAAGCAACACAGCTCATCACCCTGAACACACCATCCCCACTGTCAAACATGGTGGTGGCAGCATCATGGTTTGGGCCTGCTTTTCTTCAGCAGGGACAGGGAAGATGGCTAAAATTGATGGGAAGCCAAATACAGGACCATTCTGGAAGAAAACCTGATGGAGTCTGCAAAAGACCTGAGACTGGGACAGAGATTTGTCTTCCAACAAGACAATGATCTGAAACATGAAGCAAAATCTACAATGGAATGGTTCACAAATAAACATATCCAGGTGTTAGAATGGCCAAGTCAAAGTCCAGACCTGAATCCATTCGAGAATCTGTGGAAAGAACTGAAAACTGCTGTTCACAAACACTCTCCATCCAACCTCACTGAGCTCGAGCTGTTTTGCAAGGAGGAATGGGCAAACATTTCAGTCTCTCGATGTGCAAAACTGATAGAGACATACCCCAAGCAACTTACAGCTGTAATCGCAGCAAAAGGTGGCGCTACAAAGTATTAACTTAAGGGGGCTGAATAATTTTGCACGCCCAATTTTTCAGTGTTTTATTTGTAAAAAAAGTTTGAAATATCCAATAAATTTCGTTCCACTTCAGGATTGTGTCCCACTTGTTGTTGATTCTTCACAAAAAATTACAGTTTCATATCTTTATGTTTGAAGCCTGAAATGTGGCAAAAGGTCGAAAAGTTCAAGGGGGCCGAATACTTTCGCAAGGCACTGTACATCATTGAGCACAGCTGGGATTGTTCAGGACGGTGTGTCCCTTCAGTTGTTGAGAGCATCCATCTGAAACTATGCTCACTGATTCAGTAGCCGGCTCATTCATGTATCAATTAATGTATAACAAGCCTTCAGCGATAAACCATTGCCCTTTTTCTTTATGTTTGACTTCAATAGTGGGCAGTGTCACTCTAGATTAAAAGCAGTCCCAGAGGGATTCCACTGACAGGACACTAGATTACATTAACTAGGGTAAAGGCAAAGCTATTTATAGCGGCTTTTAATGTTTTGTTTTAGCCCAGACACTAATTTCACTGCAGAGAATTATACCGTAGTTGTTAGTGAGGGCATTGGGTTTAACAATCCTTGTAGACTTGATTCATTCTGATTACTTTAACTTTATAACGAAGCTACTACTCATGATCCTATAGCCAAAACTACATCACCTCTGATCACTAAAGCACGCTTACTCTTACTCCCCCAGACACAAGAAAACCTTTCAATCATATTTCACCGATCTGTTCAAAGCCAGAAAACGTGTTTCATTCCTCATCAGAAGGGGCCAAAGCTTTACGCTGAGCGATTACTCCATATGCCGCTCCAGGCCAAAGACAACACTGTAATGTTTCTTAACTTAAAGAGCATGACAGGTTCAAACGAATTCAGAGTAGCAGTCTGGCTCAGGGGAGATCTTTCCAGTGGAGACCTATTTTAAGAGATGTTTGCAGGAGGTCCTGGACTAGATTGACTGAGGCAGCGAAGTCCTTGTCCCTTGAGACCTAGGGTCTGTGTTCTGGTGTTACACTAACATTCGCCCGAAATGTCTACCAGCAGAGCACAGAGAGAAGCCGGCAAAGAGTGTTTAATTTTAGCAATGTGATTTTAACCATTGTTATGCACTATATAGCCAAAGGTTTGTGGACACCTGACCATCAAACGCATAAGAGCTTGTTGGACATCTCCAAAACCATGGGCATTAATACAGTGGTGCTTGAAATTTTGTGAACCCTTTAAAAATGTCAATATTTCTGGAAAAATATGACCTAATACATCATCAGATATTCACACAATTCCTAAAAGTAGATGAAGAGAACCCAATGAGACGTAAATATTATACTTGGTCATTTATTTATTGAGGACAATGATCCGTTATTACCGGTCTCTGAGTGGCAAAGTATTCGAACCTCTAGGATAATCAGTTTATTTGAAAATGAAATTAGAGTCAGGTGTTTTCAATCAATGGGATGGCAATCAGGTGTGAGTGGGCACCCTGTTTTATTTAAAGAACCGGGATCTATCAAAGTCTGATTTTCACAACACGTTTGTTGAAGTGTACCATGGCACGAACAAAGGAGATTTCTGAGGATCTCAGAAAAAGAGTTGTTGATGCTCATCAGGCAGGAAAAGGTTACAAAACCATCTCAATAAAGAGTTTGGACTCCGCCGATCCACAATCAGACAGATTGTGTACAAATGGAGGACATTGAAGACCATTGTTACCCTCCCCAGGAGTGGTCGACTAACGAAGATCACTAAGGGCAACGCATGTATCGGTAATAGTCTAAAAGGTCACAAAGGAACACAGGGTAACTTCTAAGCAACTAAATGCCTCTCTCTCATTGGCTAATGTCAACGTTCATGAGTCCACCATCAGAAGAACACTGAACAACAATGATGTACATGTCAGGGTTGTAAGGAGAAAGACACTACTCTCCTTATTGTTCGTAAGCCAGAAATTCATTGAAAAACTTTTTTGGTTTAAATGACGTGTTTTTGGCGAAAGGAACAACCTACATTCCAGCATAATAACCAGAGCCGAAGTCATGGCAGTTAGTTCTGGCCCAGCCAATCAGAATTGTTTTTTTAAGGGAAATGTTTTTCTTGGATTTCTGGAGGATTATTTTTGGGATATTCCATATTAGATCCATATTCCATCTCTAAATCATGGTGGTGGTAGCATCATGAATTGGGCCTGTTTTGCTGCATCTGGGCCAGGACGGCTTGCAATCATTGATGTAACAATGAATTCTGTGTCCACATACATTTGGCTTTGTCTTGTAGTAGGGCTCAGGTAAGGCGAGAGAGAGAGAGGAAGCCATAGAGAAACGGAGAGGGAGCTTCCTCAAACCAGTTGATGTTTGATATAGAACTTTCTTTCTTCCAGATTCTTTATCCAAGCTTCATCCAACCACCTACCAGTACTCTACCATAAACCATCTGACCAGGATTTTAAAATAGGGCAGTGGCATTGCAAATCATTGTGAATTTAGTAACTCACTGTTACTGTACATACTGTATGTATTAGTTCCCATTTCTGATCATAAGTGAGCCCTGGTTAAATTCTGGTTTGCCTCAGAAACACGCTGAGGACATGCTGCAGGACTTTAGTTTTCAAACACTAAACTGTATTACTAGATACATACCAACAGGCAGAATAGCAAAACTACTCATGAGAAAGCAATTTGTGCACCCACAGTAGATTTTTATATGATGCCCTGTGGATTCCAAAATGCATTTCAGAGCAGCAGACTTTATCAGTGGGGATGATGCTTAGAGTTTGTTAAGCTGCGTGCCCAGAGGCTATTTCCAGTTGTTTTTGTTTGTGTATTTTTGATTCTTGTGAAACTGTAGAGAAATATTGAGCGATTTTTTTTTTCCTAGTGAAGAGAACCCATTGTTTAACAACCCAGTGCAAAGACCCAACAACCTTTCCTCAAAACAAATATTGAAATGTATACCACACAGGTCCTGGGCAAAAAATAAATGACTCTTTTCAGAAATTTGATTTCTGTTCATAAGCAAATGCATGCCCTGCCGTGTAAAAGAAAAGTTCCCATCTTGGCATGAACATAGAATCCCATATATGGATGTTCAGGGACTAGACTGCACTAATTAAATAGAGATGAGTCAGCCTGTTGATTGGGCAAGTGCTTTAGTGTGAGATGTGCTGTAGATCAGCACACTGCCCTAGGGGATATAGCATCAGGAGACATCCCCAAGTCTCTTCTCCCAGGAAGCCTTATTCTCCAATACCATTGGGTTCAGTCGCATTCCACATGCTTGTGATGGAACCTGGATGGATCGATTCCCCATCACTCAGCCCTACGCTTACCCAGGGAGAGGGGAGGTGTGGGGGCGGTAGGGCGGCGCTGTAACGACAAACATTCTCCCACCCTATCCTCACGGCCCTCTCTCAAGTTACCCAGAATACACTGCAGCATCACCACTAAGCCCTTGAATGTCATTCCATGTCTGCCGACCACACAGGTACAACCACAACGTTTCCAAACAACCCACCCCTGTTCTTTGGAAGGGACAAGGCTCTTCGGTCCAGCAGGAAACGTAATTTCATCCCGATTAAAATAAATGGGTGAACGAATCATTTAAAAGCAGGGAGTTCTGCCAGGGTGAGGTGGTATTTGGGGAGGGAAATATGATACTTGGGAGAAGAGAGGGAGGAAGAACAGAAGAAAAAACAGGGTAGGGGACTAGGGGTGTAGAAAAGGGGGGATTGATGGTGTTAACCGTTTCAGTGTCTACTGATCTGCTGCTCTAATCACATGTAGGACGAGGCAAGAGTAGAGCCTTTCAGTGTCTCCTGTCTACTGATCTGCTGCTCTAATCACATGTAGGACGAGGCAAGAGTAGAGCCTTTCAGTGTCTCCTGTCTACTGATCTGCTGCTCTAATCACATGTAGGACGAGGCAAGAGTAGAGCCCTTCAGTGTCTCCCGTCTACTGATCTGCTGCTCTAATCAAATGTAGGACGAGGCAAGAGTAGAGCCTTGTGTCAGCTCTGGGTTCAGGAGGGGGGGGTTTCCTGACGTCTCCCCCCGTCGGTGAGTCTGTTGGTCTCTTGCTGAATCGATCCAGCAGGTTGGTCGTGCTCTGCTCTGGCACCCAGCTTGGGCATTGTTCATCCTGGCCACAAAGGAAATAAAACTGCAACAGAAAAATGTGCCCCGGTTTGAAGTTATATTGTGGAGGGAACATGAGAACATAATGAAGGCTAATGAAGATTTATACTGAAACAAAGTGGGTATGAATGTTTTGTTAAATGAAGACAGCTGTTGAAATTCTTTGGATGCAATAGAGACCCAGCATTGGATCAGGAACCTGCCTAGTTGTGCATAAGTCTCACCTGTCTGTGTAAATATGGACCACTGCATAATTCCACATCCAGCTGTAGTTCCCTGTCCATTAATCAGCTTATATTGCTGCTGTTAAATTACAGTCTAGTACCGTGTGCTCTTGGTCATTATCTGACCAGTTGAGTTCAAGTCTTAGAGCATGGTCATCTCATTGATTAATTTATTGATTTAAGTACATAATGACATGTCTGAAAATGTCAGAACTGCCTCGCATCCTACCTTTCATCCATTGATGTCACTTCAGAATCCAATCTTATAGAGGAACCCAGTGACATTGTCAGTTGGCAGATTTTAGTTGTAGTACAGTAACGTGCATTTTATCCACGTCTCCCAATCATGATTTTGAACAGCAGAAGGTAACTGAAGTTCACAGTTTTGGCTGCGATATTCAATCCAATGCTAACAGCTTTTTGATTATGGCTAAGTTGTTAATTGTTCTTTAATGTTCTTAGTGAAAGCCACAGTTTTTGGTAGCCCCGTGGGGTCGTCCACTCTGCGATTGAGCAGACCCCTGGTCCCAGTAGGACGATGGAGACTAAAGTGTGCCAGAATGGAGGGGAGAGCAGGGAATCATGTTGTCTTTGGCTCAAAGATTTCTCAGAGTGAATTCTGTGTTTATGGGGTGTTGGGCTGTCTAGGGACACATCAGAGCCAGGTTGCAGGAGCTGTATGACCTTGGTCCCAAGACTCTGCCTGTCTGCCTGTCTGCCTGTCTGTCTGTCTGCCTGTCTGCCTGTCTGCCTGTCTGCCTGTCTGCCTGTCTGTCTGCCTGTCTGCCTGTCTGCCTGTCTGTCTGCCTGTCTGTCTGCCTGTCTGTCTGTCTGTCTGTCTGTCTGTCTGCCTGTCTGTCTGCCTGTCTGCCTGTCTGCCTGTCCACACGGTTTCTTGAGCTAAATTGATCAGAACTTTAACTTTACATAGTGTTCTTTGAAAGTAATATATTGTGCTTATCAACTGGAACTGAACTCATCCACATTTGGAAACTTTGGTGTGACATCAAACGATCCGATTTCCCTCGACATATTTAAAGAAGCAGAGGAAATAGCTTTTCTCACATCGCGTTTATGAAGGGGGTGTGAAAGACAGATAAAACTAGGGGTCGAGAGGACAGAAAGGCAGCAAATCGCCTCTGTGCTGTGGTAGGTTCATGGAAAACTACTTAGAGAACTCCAGACGACTAATGCTTGCCAAAATCTGCGCAGAGTCCAAAAGGAATTAATATTAATATTAGTGAGAGGCAACCCTGACATGTGCAATTTAGGCCAGAGCTCCGTATAAATCTTTCCCAGAAGCTTCTACTTCCGCCCAGCCGGGGCCCTGAAACCTGGAATGAGGCAGAGTGGAGCGTCTGAAATATCCATTGGCCAATTATCGCTGGCCCTGCCTAAGGCTCAGTTAAACCCCCTCTGAGTTTTTCTTGTTTTACAGTAACTACTTGTAAGTGCCAGCTCTGATGCATTCCCACCGATTTAAAATTAAGAAGTTAAGGACAACATTTCCCTTCTATTAAATAAATCACCTGTAACAGAATTGTATTGTTACACAACAACTGAAATATATCAGAGTCGATGCTTAACAGTAGGCCTGCATTATCCATTATTGAACTTCACCACATTTTTGAAAATTACTGTATCAGTTTCTATGTTTATACACCGTTCACCGAATCTAGCATGAATGACCTCTTCCATTAGACAGATATGAAAATGATTCTTCAAGATGTACGTGATATCTCATCGGTTTGGGGTGAGAGGGACTTAGTCTTGGGTGAGAGGGACTTAGTCTGGGGTGAGAGAGCTTAGTCTGTGGTGAGAGGGACATAGCCTGGAGTAAGAGGGACATAGTCTGTGGTAGGAGGGACTTAGTCTGGGGTAAGAGGGACTTAGTCTGGGGTGAGAGGGACATAGTCTGGGGTGAGAGGGACATAGTTTGGGGTGAGAAGGACATAGTCTGGGGTGAGAGGGACATAGTCTGGGGTTGAGAGGGACTTAGTATTGGGTGAGAGGGACTTAGTCTGGGGTGAGAGAGCTTAGTCTGTGGTGAGAGGGACATAGTCTGGAGTAAGAGGGACATAGTCTGTGGTAGGAGGGACTTAGTCTGGGGTAAGAGGGACTTAGTCTGGGGTGAGAGGGACATAGTCTGGGGTGAGAGGGATATAGTTTGGGGGTGAAAAGGACATAGTCTGTGGTGAGAGGGACATAGCCTGGAGTAAGAGGGACATAGTCTGTGGTAGGAGGGACTTAGTCTGGGGTAAGAGGGACTTAGTCTGGGGTGAGAGGGACATAGTTTGGGCCTAGAGGGACACAGTCTGGGGTGAGAGGGACACAGTTTTGGGTGAGAGGGATACAGTCTGGGCTGAAAGGGATGTAGTCTGGGGTGAAAGGAACTTAGTCTTGGGTGAGAGGGACTTAGTCTGGGGTGAGAGAGCTTAGTCTGCGGTGAGAGGGACATAGTCTGGGGTAAGAGGAACATAGTCTGCGGTAGGATGGACTTAGTCTGGGGTAAGAGGGACTTAGTCTGGGGTGAGAGGGATATAGTTTGGGGGTGAAAGGGACATAGTCTGGAGTGAGAGGGACTTATTCTGGGTTGAGAGAGACATAGTCTGGGGAAAGAGGGACATAGTCTGGGGTGAGAGAAACATAGTCTGGGGTGAGAGAAACATAGTCTGGGGTAAGGGGAACATAGTCTGGAGTGAGAGATACATAGTCTGGTGTAAAATTTACATCATCTGGGGTTAGAGGGAAACGGTCTGGGGTGAGAGGGACATAGTTTGGGGTCTTGTTTTAATATGGAAGCAGAGTGTCAGTCAGGTCTTTGGTTAGCTTGTCATTCAGCCTATTTTGAGTTATTTCGAGAAGTAGGGTGTTTGCTATTTCACTAAGATGTAGTTTGTTTATATGACAGCTTTCTTGTTCCAAAACATAATTTTTTGTTGTTGCTGAAATTAGACTTTGATATATTTGTTAGATAATTAGCAGCAGGTCTGGCAATATACGTCTGCTTCAGATGGGAAGCGCACATCAAACAGAGAAGGTCTAGCATTTTCAAAACTAATGCTAAAACTTAGATAAGTCTGTGCTATGTATGGGCTATGTATAATGGAACTGTGATTATAATGACATTTCTCCAGACTGACAGAGGATATAATCACAACGCCAGTAGGAAAGGGTTGACAATCCTCACGTTCCATTATAAGCCAGCTGGACAATTATAGCAAGATATACAACGTGGAGGAGACAGATATTTTAAGTACACTGATCTGGAGAAATATGTACAAAATGACACGTTCTGACCAAGAAGTTTTTTTATATCCATAGGGGAATAACCTTTTTGAAACGTAATGAGACATTTCCTCTTTAACTATATAAATTAGGCTAGGGTAATAAAATGTACCTGTTTATTAGGGGAAAATATTGTGCTGAGTCAGGATGGGCTGGGGTGGACATTATTTAAAAGATGTACTCCATGTGTAGTGTGTGTATTTCAGATTTTTGTGTTGCTTATGGATCTGGCCAGTGCTTATGTACTGTTTTTGTTTAAATTGAATTTATTATTGAGTGTTCGATAATATCTATGCTGTGTGGCTTCTTCCTCTCTTTCACCTGGTACTGATTGGGAAATGAGTTGGTCTAATTACAAAAGCACTTTCAGCTGGCAGTTCAGTCCTTATATTAGTCCAGGTGAACGAGAGGAAGGCACGGTTCATTAATTATCTGCTGGCTGTGGTGTGTTGGAATTCAGGGAGCTATAGTCGTCATTCAGAAGTTGTGAAGAGTGTAGTCATGTTTGAGCCTATTTGCTAGTGATGGCGAACTGAAGCTTTCTGAACCAGTAAAGCGTTTCAATCCAATTGTATCAAAAAAAGGTTCAGTACTCGAAGCTTCAGAACTCTATGAGGACATCTGGTGGTGAAAGTTAAGGAAAGCATTGTGGCACAAACTGTTTTCACAGATATTAGCCATGAATGTCTTTGAGTCGAAGATGAATACATTTTG
>JACXGM010019925.1:0-18118 GCA_016801145.1 Umbra pygmaea | reverse complement strand
GGGTGTCAAACCAGATCCACAAAGGGCCTAGTGTCTGCAGGTTTTCGCTTTTACCTTGTACCTGAATGATTGAATGTCACTAATTGGTTAGGATCTCGCCTCACCTGGCAGTCTACATCTTAATTGGGCTCTAATTGAAAGGAAAGACCAAAAACCAGCATACACTCGGCCCTCCGTGGAACCGGTTTGACACCTGTGCTTTAAAATAAGGTATCATTTCATGTGTTATATAGGTTTGTAAGGCATTTATAACTGGTAATTGGCACGTCACTTTAGAATAAGGTGTTTCAGGTCTAATAAAGTGTTTATAACTCATTCGTAGTTGGTAATTTGGACATTATTTTAAAATAAGCTGTCCTTTCATGTGTTATTTAGGTTTATAATGCATTATATAGCAATAGGCACATGATTTCAACGTCTCCTTTCAGGTTTATACCTCAATAATGTGCTTAAAAGTGACAATAAATGGACACATTCAGATGTTAAAGTGCACTCAGCTATATCACAGTCGGTGGGTTTATATGACTGCTTGTAAATGAGAAGATTTAACACCAAATGAGAAGACTGAACACCAACAGTGTGAACATGTAAGATTTCATGTTAGACTATTTAATAAACAACCACCATGACTCCAAATGTGAAGACTGAACACCAACAGTTTGAACACGTATGATTTAATGTTAGACCATTTAATAAACAACCACCATGACTCCAAACTCTGTAGAGAATAATCAGATACAGTGTTGAAAGGAAAGATTAAAGCATCACAACATTACAATTGAAAGTGGAGAAATAACCACAAATGACTGTATTGTTCTACTGCAACTATTAAAATGAGGTAAATGAGTGTCATTCTTATTAGCATTTGTAACTACATTTATAAATGATTAATTACTGAAAGAATTGAATAAAAGTAAATATCTGGCAACCTGACCCGCTTTTTGACTTTTGTGACGAATGTGCTTACAGAGGGTTTATAATGCATTTACAAATGCTTAAATAACCATTAATAGTGTTATTATGAACCCCTTATAGACCCTTTATAAATGGTACCTTATTCTAAAGTGTTACCCATATTTTAATAGTTCGTTCTCACAGTAGGTTACAAGTAAAGCAGGATCCCAATATATGGCAGAGGCACATAAACACTAGACAATATCGTGGTCAGGTAGCAGGGGTCGAGGCACAGAAGACACAGCAGAAGCAAAGAGTCGGGATCCGGGAGAGTCACGAAGAATACAGGCAAACAAGGTCAATACACGGGCGGTCACAGGCACAGTACAGGATTGTAAGGCAGACTCGAGAGTGAGAGAGAAAACAATGATCAAATACACGGGTAATCAAAGAATATTGTAAACGCTCAGTAGTTCCTTAGAAGCAATACCTCGCAATGAGGACTAATGAAGGACCTGTATATATGTGCTGTTGTGTGCATGTCGGCAGGTGTCAGTACTCTGGTGATTGCGATCTGAGGTGTGTGCTGCATTCGTGCAGTGTTGGAAGTGAGGATGTACTGGTGTCTGGTGTGGCTGTGATCAGACCTGGCTGCGACATCCTAACAGGGCCGCACCCATGGTACTCCTGCTTGCTGATCCACATCTGCTGGGAGGTGGACAGAGAGGCCAGGATGGAGCCTCCAATCCAGACAAATTATTTATGCTCTGGTGGGGCGGTCCGTACTGGCCTGTATGAGAAGCAGATAAATGGTCATGAGTTTCTCTCATCTAAACTGTTAACAGTGTATAAAAATTACAAAAAAAAACATCTTACTAATGTTCAGGCACATACTGACAAAAGCGTTCCTTGCCAGAAGTATCACTTCCGAGATAAATCTGTTATGGCTCAATGTAAACAAAATACTACTTGTTAAACGTTTTTCTTGTTTTGTCTGATCTTAATGGTCCTTCATTGTATAGAGTAAAGAGATCCTCTTTACTGAGATGATTCATTATTTTATCTATCTCAGTTTCTGAAATGTTCAGTTCTACAAAAATTCCCTTTCAACTTGTCAAAGAAGTCTGGCATACTAGAGGTATGAACATGCTGAAATCCCTCAATAATGCACTGTATGGTGCTAGCTGGCAACTGCATTTTAGCATGCCTTTTCAGGTAAAACAAAGACAAATCATGTAAAAATTGTTGCTCAACACAATCCTCTTCTTCATGATCACCTGGCATTGGATGACAAGGATCCCGCTCAGGTGACTGAGAAACACTGATACTTGCTGAGGGGCTTACCGCCTAAGCAATTTTCAGGTGAGTGCACAAAGCTGAGAAATTATCAGCCACAAAGGAACATCCTGTAACTTTGCAAGCAAGGGTACCACTGAACTGAATTTGTTTTTTATTCTGTGACTGTTTGTGGTTCCTGTGCATGTGGGATTGAGACGCAGCAAAAAGTTTAACGGAAACAGGACATTGCTCATTTTCACATGCAAACCTATAGTTTGCCCTGTGCTGATGTTTTTTCTTAAATGCCATGTTTTTAGGTTTCATTTTCCAACGAATTTGGGCAACTTGCTTCTTGGTAATAGACAGTGCTTGAAGTGGGAAAAAAAAGGTGCCGGTACTCTCTTGCATTGGCAAATCATTATGACATTTGAGATTTCTACAGTGAAAAAGAACTTGGAGATATTGCTGGTACAACAACAATTTATTTATAACAACATAAATGTATTTATTTAAACAAGTTGTGTGTGTGTTCCTTGACAAACAGTCAGGCCAGGCATTTGTTTCGTTACTCACGTTATTGTTGACAACAGTGTCATTGACTAAGGTAACGTTAAGGTAGCAGTTCCGCTCACATCAACCTTCAAGGTCTAAGGGGTTTTAGGTCTGCCTGGCACAAAGTCGACATTTTGGCCTCTGGAAAGGTCATACTTTGACCTACAGTGAAGTGCCTTATGTTTTTGGACTCAGCAGACCCATGGCTACAACGTGGATGAATGAAATCCAACATCCTGGTTCATTGAATTTTATGTTTTATTCAATATTTATCCCAAGAAAAGAACATGTGTAAAAGCATGTAAACCATGACGAATACGGCTTTTTAATGCATATTGTCAAGCCCCCAGGGCTCCTGAACCTGTGTGCAGTTTGGAGGCCATACAAACAAGTCAACATCATAATGCTCCAACCATTTCTTACAATACTTCTATACATTTTTGAAATCCCTGCTATGTTTTACTTCCGGTCTGTAACATGTTTTGCAAAAAAGGTGTCTATAAAACATTTTTACTTTGAGGTGTCATAGCTTCAGCTGTGTTCAACCCACATGGGTGAGCCACCATCCATCCATTCATTCACCCACTCATTCTTTTCGTCTGATCTTCCTCTTTCCAGCGGTACCAAGCATGAACGGTTCGCGCTTGACACTCTAGAACGTCGGGAGACTGTGAAGGGTTTTAATTAACATTAGTTTGAAGGTCATGAAACTTACCCAATGTTTTTGGTTGGACTTGGACCTCTGTTGGCTCTGGCACACACGTTGTTTCAGTACCTTTCTAAAGCCAGGCTAGCATAACGACTTAAAAAAAGACACACTTCTTTTTAGTTTCTAGGTTTTCAGCAGTGACAAATATGTCAGGCAACAGCATTTTTTGAGTAGCGTCGGTGGAGAAGCGAACTTCTGATAGGGTGGGCTGACTGCTTGCCTTTACGTGATTCGTCAAGAGATCTGAAGTAAGTCACGTAGTGCCCTCTGGGTAGTGTAGTTTATGTAATGTTAGGATCATTACCAATCTCTCTGACACTGACGCTTTCTCTGTCAGTGGTTGCCTACCGGCTACATATGCGAGAGGCATCAGTACGCAAGAAAAAGTGCAGGTACGCTTAAGAGTGAAATGTAGAGGTGTAGAGTACCGCCCTACTTTGAGCACTGGTAATAGACATTTAAGATGTTATCCATTGTCTTTGATGTTGTTGGGTATTACAAAATGAAATATAACACGAAAAACAAGTACTATTCTAATTCATTCACCTTCAGCAAGGCGACTGACAGGAGCTGTTTTCAGTTTAGTATTCATTGCCAATACGAAAACTATCTCACACACCCATAGATGAAAGCAACATTTTAGCTCTTTCTCAGAGGTAAATCAACTTCTGGTTCTGGCACCAGTACGGCAAAGCACCGCACAAGTTGGATTATTTCAACTCTTGCGACACACCCGCAGCACTGCATCCACATTTTGCCGGTTCTGGTAGATTTGCCGCAGTGGTGCGCATTGCTTCCTATTGAAATGAATAGACTTCCGCTGCAATGCAACCAGTTTGCCGGATCTGGTGTGAATCCATCTTAAGAGTGTTCAGCAGTAGATAGCGCAAATTATAGATAAATACATATATATAGATAGCCTAGATAGATATATAGATAGACAGACAGCATATAGATAGATAGAAAGATAGATAGATAGATAGATAGATAGATAGATAGATAGATAGATAGATAGATAGATAGATAGATAGATAGATAGATAGATAGACAGACAGCCAGTTAGCATAGCATAGATAGCTACGTGGCTAACTAGATAAATAGATAGAAATATCTAATAGGTAGGTAGATTGAGAATGGTGAACTATTGTGTTTGTGCTGGGTGTAAAAACTCCACCCAAACAGGACACAGGGTCCAAGGCAACCCTCAGACAGTGTGAACAATTTGTCCATGTTAGGCGGGCAAATTTTTCAATTACCTCCGTTACCAAGATCTCGAAGATCTGCAGCGCACATTTCAGAGAGGAGGATTACAACCCAGGGGATATCAGGATGGTTTCTCTCGGGTTGAAGAGGCTGAGCCAGGAACAACTTATTCCGACCGCCGTGCCGTCTGTGCACACGCACCTCTCTGCCTGCCCTGCCTCAAGGCCGAGAAGCACTAAGATCCGTGTTGCCCGCCGCAAGAGAGAGCTGGCTACAGTAAGCCTCTACTAATGTTTACAAAACTGCGCGTTAGCTAGCCCCACACCGTCTACTGTAGACCAACTTTGACCTTTTTATTTTTGTTTATCTGTGGTAGTTTGAATGACCCCCCCCCCCTTTATTGTTGTAGTGGCATTTATAAATTCATTGTTTGCAAAGAGGAACTCATGGCCCTGTTTGCCATCTGTCCGACCTGTTGTGAGAAGTCTGATAGTAGAATTGTGCAGCAGGGAGGAAGATTCATTAAAATAGAGCAGGTAGGGTGTTGTTTACACAGCAGGCCATATCTGATTAGAATATCAGAGTATCTTATTAAAATCTAATAGCCCTGACTGTCTGCCCACATTGCTTATTGCAAGTGATCAGTGCATCCTCCAATACATATTAGTTGCTATAAGTCTAATCTTGTGGATTTATAATGGCTAGCTTGGTTGGTGCTGATGTTGATTCTTTTTTTAAATTTCTCTGGCCAGTTAATTTACAATGTACCATGCTTGCTTTGGTCAGTGTTATTCACTACTGGTCAAAATTTTGGGATCACATTGAATTTTCTTGTTTTCAATGGAAAGACATCAATAAGTCTGCATAGGAAATATAGCAAATATAGCTACAAATAGGACATGATGACATTTTCAGAGTAAGAAATAAAGATTTTAATCAAAATTATGTATTTCAAGTGTTGCCTTAATTAAAATAGCAATGTTTTTGCAGCAATTACAGCCTGGCAGACCTTAGGCATTCTGTCTGTCAGTTTTTCTCTGCAAATTGATGGTCCCGCCATGTGAACTACAGTAGAGGCATTGTTGAGAGTCTTGGGGACCATCAGATTACCTAGAAAAAGTGACAGCTAGAATGCCTAAGGTCAGCTGAAGGCAACATTTGAAGTACATAATTTCAATTAACATCCTTATTTCTTACTCTGACAATGTCATCATGTCCTGCATGCTATATTTAAAAAAGAAACTTTTGACCGGTAGTGTACAGTCCTGATATACTGTTGATTAAATTAAATTACATTTTTTACATATCTAGGTATGTTCATCATGTGGCTACCAGCGGTTCTGGCAAAACCAGGCGATCCTACACAGGAATATGCCAGCCTGCAACCTCCTTCTAAGTGGTGCCATTCATTTCACTGGATGTTTGGCCTCCCAGACATTGCGGATGATGACCCTGTTTGGCCTTCAGTGCATCAGCGTGAGCACTTACTTCCGGCATCAGCGCCGTTACACCATCCCAGTCATCATTCAGGCCTGGCAGAATGATCAGGCAAAGAGTTTGAGTGACCTCAGGGCAATGGATGGAGGCCTAGTTGTTACTGTTGCAGGTAAAGCAGAATTTGTTTATTCTATGGCATTACTTCATTTTACATACAACCTGGATTCTATATTTTGGGGTGATTTTTAAATGTTGATGAAAGCAAAATGCAATGACTTTCAAATGTCATGTGCCAAAGTTTTATTTGCAATAGAACATAGATAACATATCAAATGTTGAAACTCAGAAATTTTACAACTTTTTACCTCAAATTAGCTCATTTCAAAATTGAGGGCTGCAACACGCCTCTTCTGGACTTTGTTCAAATATGGCTTTCTTTTTGCATGATGGGGCTTTAGTTGGCATCTGCAGATGGCATGGTGGATTGTTTTTACAGACACTGGTTATTAAAAACTCCTCCTCCAACTATCCCCAGGTCAGATTCTCCAGGGCACTGTGCAAAGTATGGCTCGTACTCTTTGACAGAGGAAAGAGTGAACAAGGTGGTGGGTGTTCAGCTTTTTCAGGTAAGCCTGATGTTATTAGACAAAGAAATTAACTCTGTGCAATTTGGTAAATTGACTGCATGTTATATGTAAGCATTAACACACGACAGACTGTGTGTTGCCAGGGAATAACCGCACACCTCAGCAGTGTAGAAAGCCACGAGGCTGAAAGCCGAGTCTGGAGTGTGTTAATGTGCTTATTAAACGGTTGCCAACATTTTATTTGTGAAAATTAATGTTTATATTAGTATTTTTAGCGAAAGAAAATGGTCACGAGGCGTGCGGTTATCATGAAACATTAACGTACACCCCACCACTCCTTTTACTGTTGCCACGTTACCACGCCACAAATCAAGTATAGTTCCTATAAGACTGATCATTTAGATCGTTTATAACAAGGTCTGAACACTTATGTACAGTTTAATTTCATTTAAATGGCATTCGTTAGCCAGTTTGCTATAGTGATGCATTTTTTATGCTATTCAAATGTTTAGGTGATACAGACCTTACTGTCAACATCAATCAGCCTGCTATAGCTACTCTACTGACGACACTATAGTTAACGCAGTCAAGCAAACATCTGTACAGGTTTGCATTGCAATCGCGTTTCTTTGAATTTTGTTTCTGGACATTTATATACCATCAAAAGCCACATTGTGCAATCTTGTCTGGAAACTAAACGTTATGAAAACAGACTTCCATGTATTATGCAGGTGCTGTCATTAACAGGCTATAATTAATAAAACTAGCTATTAATTAGTATTCGTTCCCAGTTAATAGATAGATACTAACTGGTGTACTGCAGTTATGTTGTAGTCTTAAGTATTTGACCAACTGGTAGCCTATATTTTATGAGGTTTCAAGGATTATTAACTGTCTGTGCGTAAAAGTTTTATACTACTCTGCGGCTTGAAGTAGATGGTAGTTTCCAAAATATCAACGTATTTATAAATGGTCAAATCTAAAAATTCGATCCTTTCTAGATTTCTCTCTGCTGTCAATTTTAAATTTGGATTTTACGAGTTAAGAGAGAAAAACTGCGAGGGTAATATCTGTTACATTCCATAGGATATCATCTTTTCCAAAGAACAACCTGGTGATATCAATTATTTTAAACATCATAAATATATCTTCCAGTGCCCCCTGAATAGATTTGTATAGTTTGGGCAAAATCAGCACCAATCGCGGTAATCGTGAAAAAGCCTAAATGAATTTGGCCTAATTAAGCATGTGAATAGCTATAGGTAAATGCGAAAACGAATTTCTACTAGTTAATAAAATGTTTACTTATGTTTTTTTTGCATATGTGGTTTAAACACCTTTCTGTACATTACCTTGGAAAAATTAACTTATAGGGACATCCACTATAAGGTTTGCACAGAACATCTTTTAGCCTATAAACTGTTCACTTGACACAGTCGTCCGCTGTCAAATTGCGGGATTCATTTCAGTCGCATTGCACCTGAACATAATAGCGTTCGTCATCAGAAAAATGCAGTTAATTTAATTCGCACTATTTTTGCAAATAATGTAATAGCACACATAAAATGTGTTATTAATATTAGGATGATTTCAACGACAGAGGGATAGAGATCATTTAATTTGCTAACAACTTGTAGGTTACCACTTTTTGTGGTAAGTGAATGTTAAAATCGTTTTTATTTTTTAGATGGTCTTATTTGGAAGTTGGTATTGAGATTTGAAGCGAGAGGAATTGTCCGCCATGTTTTTTATTTTGTTCAGCTCCTCAGGGGGGCATAGTGATACTTTTTGATTACATACTAAGCACTTCAGTGAAAAGGCAACATTCTACAGTGCGGATATCAGGGAATTGTCATAGGCTTGGAATCCAATTTTAGCCAATCAAATTGCAGATATCACCAGACCCGTTTTATAAAGCATTTTTCCACTAGTACAACTATGCATAGGGCTTTATTGTCTTTCCTAACTAGTGTACAGTGTATTATATTGCTTGGACCAGCAACCCTCTGGTTCTTTCACACCTCTTTCACCACCAGCATTCTACACTTACACTGTTATGTCATGTTGCAGTGCTCAGAGGTCCCCAACAGCTCTTGGTGTGAGCTTGAGGGGCTCAAGCGCAGCATAGACTTGCTGAGGAGACAGGACCTGCATTTGTCAACCCTCATCACGGACAGACATCGCCAGGTAAAAACAATAAAGATTTATGAATTGCACTGAAGCTGGACATTTGTTATTTTGCTGATGCACTGAGGGCCAGACAGTGCAAGCATCCACAAAGTTTGCTTTCTACTCTTTAGGTTGCCAAATGGGTGATAGAAGAGCTGTGCTCTGATGGAACACTGCATTATTTTGATGTCTGGCATGTTGGGAAAAGTATGTACCCATGTTTGGAAACTTGAATCAGTTTTTGTTATTGCTTTTCAATTAATACCATTTGTTCTAAACCAGGTCTGGGGATGGCCATCGATACAGCCTCGAAAGACAAAGAGTGTGACCAACTACAGTTGTGAAGGCCAGCCATAGTCAACCACCTTTACTGGACTGCAGCCTCAACCCCAGATCGCAACCCAGCTGTGATTGAGGCCAAATGGAAAAGCTTTGCTATTCACATTCAGGGCATCCACGACCATGACACCCCTGCCTTCTCCAGTTGTGCTCATCCACCTCTGGAGGGGGATCAACGCGATAAAGAGTGGCTGGAACCAGGTACAGTACACAGTATGTGTCATTATGCATCCTATATAATTCCTATGCTAAATAATCTCATGTGTGTTTCCATTGAAAAGAAAAATCTGTCTGTCTATTTGTCTCTCTGCCTACCTGCTTACCTATCTTGGTCTTTGCAGGCTCAATGGGAGCAGTAAAACCGGAAAGCAGCATCAAAAAGTCTTCCTTACTGAAGGATGTTAAACAGCAGTCTCCACAGCACCAGACTTTCTCCGTTGAAGTCTTCCACTCCCTCATCCTGCACTTCGCGCCCAAGCACACTGGGTTTTCATACCTTGGCATGTATAGCAGGTCAGTGATGTGCAATGGAATAACAATGCCATATTTCATAAAACATACACCAGATTTTTGTTTCAAAGGTGTTCTCAAATTTTGTTATTCTGTAGGCTTCTCTTAGCGGCACTACATTACAACTTCAATGCAAACCAAGAGACAGCGATTGTGCAGAGAAGTATTGTGTGCGATATCCAGGTTTCAGAAAAGGTGCCTATGTAGTGCGTTCCATCAAACAGAAGGCCGGTAATCAGTGTCATGCAGTTCTGTCATATTTTGACATGGCACACAAGACATCTGTGATCAGTGACAGCGATCTTTATACAGTATTTTATCATTTTTATTATGTCTGCAGGTTATGCAACGTCATTAATCGAGGCCCTTCGGGAGAGCTACACAAATTCACCCAAGGCTCTCCAAGAGGTTAGCGCCAATTTGTCAGCCTGTGTACCCGCCCCCATTGCCAAATCATTCCAACAAATTCCCAAGGAGGAGGCCATCAGCCTCTATCTAGCCCAGCAGTCACGCTACCGCAAATCTAATTAGAAGTTTTGGTAACACTTTATTTTGAGAGTCCAAAAAGTGTATCTGTAGATGCTCTACAGATTATCTGCAGACTATCAACAACAAAACATTTGAACAAACTATCTACTTACCCTAACCCGAATCCTAACCTTAACCCTTCCCCTAATGTTAAGCCTAACCTTAATCATTAGCCTAAAACATATTCTAAACTTACCCCTACCCTTACACTACACAATTAGTTGTTTATCAACAGATAGTTTGTTGATAGTTTGCTGATTTTCATAAAATCAACAAACTATCTGTAGAGCACCTACAGATGGAATTTCGGACTCTCCAAATAAAGTCTAACCGAAGTTTTTATGTTCCCCAGAGAGTTCCAATCATTTAGGTGTATGTCTTTTAGTTGTTAGTTGTTTTAGTAGTTATTTTCCTGTTAAGCGATCACAACAGAACAAGTATGATTTAAATCTTGAAATGAAAATGTTTTTATTTTAATATTTTTTCCAATTGTACTTGCCAATACAGTTTTTATTCATTTTCATCCAAACGAAGCCATGGTAGGTCTCGTCAGCACAAATTGTTGCCTGATGGCTGAAACCAGACAGGAGGGTAAAGGCTTCCTTATACAGTATGCCTACCAAGAACTCCATACATCCAGCGTATAGCCTGCCTGTACGCAGTGAACCAGTATTGCCTAGGGATAAGTATGTTGAAAACTTCATTTTATTCTTGTTTTTTATGCATGTTTATTGTCTATGCAACATTTTAATAGTCATAATCATAGTTTAACTGAATTATACAGTATTACATGGGCATTGAAACAATAAAGATGCCACGTAGAGAAGGTGATAGGGATAAGATTCTTTTTCAAAGGGAGACATTTTGGATTCAGTTTTTGAAAATCATGTTTTTTGTAAAAATTTGTTCAGTGAGTATGGATTATGTATGATATAGAAGTTAAATTCCCATGGGCCTAATTGTAATGACATTTGATTGAACAATATAGAATATGATGTTTATACAGTATGTATACTTATGCAATTTTTTATTTTGTTCTTTATTTAATGTAAAGTGGGGTGCCTTGATAGGCTGGGGCTCCCTTTGTTGGAATTCATCATTGATGATGTGAGCCTTGTTCATTTATAAATGATCACACCTGTACCGGAGTTTGTGATTGCCATTATTTTTGCCATTTTACACGCTGCAGAAAGGCGTCTTGCCCGAAACGTCTGTGTGTACAGATTTTGGAGTGCTATCCTTGTTGACTTTTGCAGTTTATATCTACATAAATAATGCATTCAACTTATATAGCACTTTTCTTCCAAGGAACTCAAAGCGCTTTACACAGTGAGGGGGAAAGCCCACTTCATCCACCACCAATGTGTAGCACCCACCTGGGTGATGCACGGCAGCCATTTTGCGCCAGAACTCTCACCACACATCAGCTTTCAGGTGGACAGGTGAGTAGTTATGAATGCCAATTAGGAAGGAGGGGGATTATTAGGTGGCCATGATAGAAGTGAGAGGCCTGTTTGGGAATTTGGCCATGACACCGTGGTTAACACCTCTACTCTTACGATAAGTGCCATGGGATTTTTAATGACCACAGAGAGTCAGGACACCCGTTTAACGTCCCATCTGAAAGACGGCACCCTGCACAGGGCAGATGTCCCCATCACTACCCTGGGGCATTGGGAATGATCTTTAGACTAGAGGGAAGAGTGCCCCCTACTGGCCCTCCAACACCACTTCCTGCAGCACTGTTCTCCCATCCAGGGACTAAGCAGGCCTGACCCTGCTTAGCTTTAGAAGCAAACCAGCAGTGCAATACAGGGCTCTATGCTGCTGGCAATAAAGGATTTAGCACCCAGTCATTCAAGCTTATTGGTTGAGCGTGTTGTTTTTGAATTTCATATTGTCCATGCAACACATCTCTAGTCGCCTACAGTGTAACTGTTTAAGTTGGTTCATAAGACTCAGGGTAAAAAGAATGAATAGTAAAGTACAGTAAACATAAACAATTAACATACTCGTGCATGATGGCTTGAAGGGGACCATAATCCTTCTAACAACGGACACAATCATGAAGTGGAACAAAATTTATAGGATATTCCAAAAAAAATTACAAAAAAAACTGACAAATTGGGCAAGCAAAATTATTCAGCCCCTTTACTTTCAGTGCAGCAAACTCTCTCCAGAAGTTCAGTGATCTCTTAATGATCCAATGTTGACCTAAATGACTAATGATGATAAACAGAATCCACCTGTGTGTGATCAAGTCTCCGTATAAATGCACCTGCTCTGTGATAGTCTCAGAGGTCCGTTGAAAGCGTCATGAAGAACAAGGAACACACCAGGCAGGTCCGAGATACTGTTGTGGAGAAGTTCAAAGCCGGATTTGGATACAGAAATATTTCCCAAGCTTTAAACATCCCAAGGAGCACTGTGCAAGTGATAATATTGAAAAGAAAGGGGTATCAGACCACTGCAAATCTACCAAGACCCGGCCGTCTCTCTAAACCTTCAGCTCATACAAGGAGAAGACTGATCAGTGATGCAGCCAAGAGGCCCATGATCACTCTGGATGAACTGCAGAGATCTACAGTTGAGGTGGGCAAGTCTGTCCATAGGACAACAATCAGTCATATACTGCACAAATCGGGCCTTTATGGAAGAGTGGCAAGAAGAAAGCCATTTCTGAAAGATATCCATAAAAAGTGTCATTTAAAGTTTGCCACAAGCCACCTGGGAGACACACCAAACATGGGGAAGAAGGTGCTCTGGTCAGATGAAAACAAAATGGAACTTTTTGGCAACAATGCAAAACGTTATGTTTGGCGTAAAAGCAACACAGCTCATCACCCTGAACACACCATCCCCACTGTCGAACATGGTGGTGGCAGCATCATGGTGTGGGCCTGCTTCTCTTCAGGGACAGGGACGATGGCTGAAATTGATGGGAAGATGGATGGATCCAGATAAGGACCATTCTGGAAGACCTGAGACTGGGACAGAGATGTGTCTTCCAACAAGACAATGATCCAAAACATTAAGTCAAAGTCAAAGTTGTTTATTTATCATATGCATCAAATAACATACATCATCCTATGCAGATAAATTATTTTGACATGGCACGGCGATTCTATGCAGTGGGCTTAAAAACAAGAATTACAACAATATAAGAATTTTAAAATAATAATGAAAATAGTAATAATAATAATAAAACGCTATGTACTGAGCAGTGGTCTGGAAAATGTACAACAGTAGAAGTAGTAAATATTATAGATTTGGCATGGAAAATTGCTTTTAAAGGTGCATTTGAATTCTGCTACATCAGATGTAGAGAGCATAAAATGACCAGAGAGTGTTAGTGCTCAACGGACGATTTGCGATCAGTGTCTGTGTTCCATGTTGAGCAGCCGAATGGCCTGTGGGAAGAAAATGTTCTTTGTTTTCCTAAGGCATCGCTTGTGGTAGATGCCTTGCACGGAGGGGAGGCAGCAGCCAATGATGCGCTCGGCTGACTTCACCACCCTCTGAAGGGCCTTACGATCAGTAGCGTAGCAGCTGCCGTACCAGGCTGTAATGCAGTCTGAGAGGATGCTCTCAATGGTGCACCTGTAGAAGTTTATTAAAATCCTGACAGACATGCCAAACTTCTTGAGTCTCCTCAGGAAGTATAGGCGCTTTTGGGCAGTTTTTGTTACCGAGATTGTCTGTCTGGACCATGTGAGGTTGTCGCTGATGAACACACCAAGGAACTTGAACTCGGAAACTCTCTCGACTTCAGCTCCATCGATGTGTATGGGGGCAGGACCCTCCCTCTGCTGCTTCCTAAAGTCCACTATCATCTCACTATCAATCATAAGTGAACAGTGCGTACAAGAGGGGACTGAGTACGCAGCCCTGTGGGGCTCCGGTGCTCAGGGTCATTGTGGAGGAGGTAAGGTTGCCTATTCTCACCATCTGGGGACTTCTCGTTAGGAAGTCCAGGATCCAGTTGCAAAGGGAGGAGTTAAAACCCAGGATCCTGAGCTTGGAAATTAGCTTAGCAGGAACAATAGTGTTGAATGCTGAGCTGTAGTCCACAAACAGCATCCTCACGTATGTGTTCGCTTTTTTCCAAAATCTACAATGGAATGGTTCACAAATATACATATCCAGGTGTTAGAAAGGCCAAGTCAAAGTCCAGACCTGAATCCAATCGAGAATCTGTGGAAATACCTGAAAACTGCTGTTCACAAACACTCTCCACCCAACCTCACTGAGCTCGAGCTGTTTTGCAAGGAGGAATGGGCAAAAATGTCAGTCTCTCGATGTGCAAAACTGATAGAGACATACCCCAAGCGACTTACAGCTGCAATCGCAGGAAAAGGTGGCGCTACAAAGTATTAACTTAATTAACTTAACTTATAATTTTGCACGCCCAATTTTTCAGTTCTTTATTTGTTAAAAATGTTTGAAATATCCAATAAATTTCGTTCCACTTCATGATTGTGTTCCACTTGTTGTTGATTCTTCACAAAAAATTACAGTTTCATATCTTTATGTTTGAAGCCTGAAATGTGGCATGAAGTCGAAAAGGTCAAGGGGGCCGGATACTTTCGCAAGGCACTGTACTTAGAAACATACAACTTATTCTTCTGCTGCTGCTTCTTCTTCTTCTTCTTAGAATCATGTCGACAAAATACAGCGACCTCCATAAAAGGGGGTGCCCGCGGTTATGTAGATATAAATGGCTCATTCCAAGGTAATAAAAACATAATGGTTCATTATGTAAGTACTTTACAAACCACTGAAAACATAGTTATGGATCTTATATTGCATTTATGTCAATAGATCCTTAGAAATACTACATACTGAACCTTTAATTTAAGGTTGGCCAAACTGAAACAATGCATTTGTTAGCTTACCAGCAGTCAGCTATATATCACAGACTTAATAATGTTGATTAGTGACAATACATTGTTTGTCTTCATTCACATAAATATATTAGCATTAAATGTAATATTAGATTTGTGTTCCATGATTAGTTTGTTAGATTATGAAGGGCTATTTTGAAAACCATCTTTTCTAGCTAGCCTTTTTGATAACTGTATTTCTGTATGTTTGGTATTATGCCTATTGTTGACAACAAGTTTATCAGGCAACATATTCAGGGAAATTGGGAATGATATTACATCAGATATAGTATACTACTATAGCACTCTAAGGCATAATTGAATTTCCCTATTTTATTGATTTGCTTATTGCTGATAAGCAATTATATTTGGTCCAAAATTGTTTTGTAAAATACTTTACATTACATTGTGGCACCTTTCTCTCCTTTCAATGACACACAAATAATGTTAAAAAAATCAAAGTCATATGAAACATTAATGAAATAATATACTTGTAGACTTCATTGTTTAACTAAGTACAACTTATCATTTTATATAGGCTATCATAATATAATGATGTTGTAGGTCAAATAAATAATCTAAGTAATAACAATTCTCAAATAGTCTGTGTCACGGTTGCAATTTGTTTTGTTTGTGTTTTGGTGCCTTTGTTTTTCTCATTTCAGCACATGCAGTTTAAAAGTTCTGTGAATGGCCATGCCCTCCCAGATGTGTTTACAAAGTTTAGCTGTAGCCCCCAACTATCTGATCAGATTCACTAATGACTGACATGTTGATTAGTAGTTGAATCCGGTGTGCTCGCTCAGTTATAGTTTAAGTACATGGACTGGCTGGTGGCACCTAAGGAGAGGTTTGAGAACCACTGTCCAACAAACGTTTATGAAATATTTCCCCAAACATTTGGGTTCAGATTATGGCTTGACTACTTTAAAACTAAAACATATAGTATATAGGTACTGTATCACACCTTTCAGATATCATTATCATACAATCCAGTCAAATTTTGTTTTAAAAACACCATATAATTTAAAATAATGTCTGGATTGCTGAATTATTTACACCAACTAGAGCACCTCAATAAGTGATTGGAATTCAGATATGAGTGCTATGGCTTTTGCCATTTATATTATGCATTGACAGATGTAACACAATTTTTACTTTTACTTCATGTACTTAAGTGCATTTAAGATCACATATTTACTTTTGGTACTTAAGTACATTTAAATTCAGATACTTTAAGAGACTCTTACTGAAGTAACTTTTTAGCACAGTAGCTGTACTTCTACTCAAGTGTCATTCTCCAAAACTTTTTACATGTCTGCTGAAGTCCTTTCCTGCAGTCTGCAAGTTGTCAGTGAAACTGAATACACCTCTACCTGCCTCTGCAGCCTGTGAATGAATATTTAGCATAGCAGGACTTCTTCAGCCCAGAGAGAGCATGGCTGGATTCTTGCAATTTTGACAAACATCTTCTACTGAAGATGAACCGCAAGTTTTTCAATTGTAAGGAAGGAAGAGAAGAAAGCAGAGGGACAGATAAAGGAAGCAAGAGGAAGGAGAGTGAGCAAGAGGACGTGGAGAGGAAGAGAGACAAGAGGAGACAGTGAGGAAGGAAGTAAGAGGAGAAAGGAGTTGAGGGAAGAAGTAGGCAATAAGGTAAAAAGAGCGAGCAAGAGGAGAAAGGATTTTAGTGACGATTGAAGTTAAGTTCAAAGTGATGGTTCATGTTCAATGTGATGTAGAGAGACAATAAATAAAGCTTGGAGAGAGAAAGGAAACAATGTCTGTCTTCTTTTTCTCTTTGTACTTTTGTACTTTTACTTTTGATACTTTTGAGTACATTTTAACACCAGATAAATACTTTTGATACTTAAGTACATTTAAGATGAGCTACTTTACTTAAGTAATTTTCTTATGGGTGACTTTTACTTTTACTAAACTCACTTCTAAGATCAATATCTGTACTTTTAATTAAGTATGGAATTCAAGTACTTTTTACACCACTCAAAAAAATCTAACTAAAACTGAAACTAAACTATATAAAAATAAAATAGAAATATAACTGAAAAATAGGAACTAAAACTAGCTAGAACTGTTTGGAAACTAACCTAAACTACACTGAAATATAAAGTTGACTTTCAAAACTAACAGAAATAAAAACTAATTTAAAAACACAAAACTATAATAATAGTTTCCATTTTTATAGCAGTAATACTTCATGAGACTAGGAAGCTGGTGGAATGAAAACTGGGATGTCACCTTTAATGGAATTGTTTTGGTGAGACGTAAAATTTCAGAGAAATGTGAACGGTTTATGCTATTTTCGCTGTTGGAGTGGTTTTTAGAGTGTAAATACTTTAATTTAGCATAGTAAAATAATACCATATTTACGGTAGCATAATGAGGGTCCCTACATGCAAACCGACGCATTGAGAACTTTGTAAGTGTATAGAAAGTTTATAAAAATATAGTTTATAAAGACAGTACCGTTCGTTTATACATGCAGGCGCCATCTTGGGAAAACAGACTCGACAATTAGAACCATGGTATCTCCATGGTTTTTCAGTCATTCATGCAGATCAATGAGTAAGACTTACAGCTGGCGATGCAAACTAAAATCAAACACAATTTGCTTACAGTTCAGCTCACGTTGTCACACCTTGATCTATTTCACCTGTTTAATGTCTCCTCCCCACCTCAGGTGTTTTTGGTTCCCCATTAGGCCTGTATATAAACCCTGTTTTCTGTTCTGGCAGTTGCCAGATCGTCTTGTCCAGTACAGTCGTGTCCAGCGTTATCACCTTCTGTGTTTTTTCCCCGTTACCCGTGCTGTTCTGTTTTCCTCGGTATCGACACCTGCCTGTTTACACCCGACTACGAGCCTGCCTGTTCCCCTGTACCTCTGCTGGAGTATCCTGTTGCCAACCTTGATTGTCCACTGACTACGAGCCTGCCTG
Organism: Umbra pygmaea; assembly: GCA_016801145.1. NCBI lineage: Eukaryota > Metazoa > Chordata > Actinopteri > Esociformes > Umbridae > Umbra > Umbra pygmaea. The sequence continues at coordinate 72 of JACXGM010019925.1, read as the reverse complement.
TTCCTTTGTACTGCTGGATTACCCTGTTATCGACCTTGCCCGTCCTCCGACTGTGATACAGCCTATTCCTTA
>JACXGM010019924.1:0-18114 GCA_016801145.1 Umbra pygmaea | reverse complement strand
ATCTGACTCTGGATCAAGCTGAGTTTGATAGGGAGTGATCTGACTCTGGATCAAGCTGAGTTTGATAGGGAGTGATGTGACTCTGGATCAAGTGTGATTAGCAGGCACACAAGGACGAGTGAAGCTCATAGCAGGTTGAAACCTTTGGGGCCTATTTGTCTGCTAGGCCGGCTCTGCAGGCCACCGGTCGCCTGGCCTCCTCTGGCCCTCCCAGGCTCCATTTTGTTCAGCCCCTCACGGTGCTCCATTAGGGCCGAGCCCAGTGATGCATTGAGGCCACAGAGTGTGTTTTGTACCAAGGGGGACTCTGGTTTCATCATTAACTGTGGAGAGGGAGTTGTTTAATGAAACAGGCCCACCGGCCGTCTGCCGCTCAGGGAGGGAGCCGCCGAGATGGAAGTGGAGATAGAGTGACTGAGGAACGTTCAGAGACAGGAAGACAAATAACAGAGATGAATGGAGAGAGGATGTGTGAGCCAGTAAGACGGGGAGGCAAACAGAAAGGAGGATGAACAGGAAAAAAACAGGAAGTAAAACAAGCAATTGGGGGAAAGAGGCCCCGTTGTTCTCTCATTCAAATTTATGGTGTTCCGGGTTTTGGCTAAATCAATGCCATTTAGGTCTCTCAGGAGTCACATGAAGCAGTGAGTTCATATATTTTTACACTTTCTGGTACTGGCCCCCCTGTGGGGACAAAACCTACTACCTGACATTGCAAAAGCTGTTCTATACCACCTGAGCTCCACGGGACAATGCTCCTAATGCTAGTCTCCGTGGTTGCAGATGTATTCTGTACTTGCAAGTGGTTCAGCAGTCAAAACACACCAAAGGTAATTAAGGTAATCTTTGACTGAGCCGACATATGCAGAATGAGGTCTCTGCAAATGCAGGAATATTACTTTTAAATGTCACTCAACTATAAAGTGGAAATACAGCCCCTGGATTAGATCTAGCCCTCAATTATAGAATAGCAGGTAAAACACAGGTGGGAAAGACTGACAAGTCCTGTGGTTGTAGAAGGCAAAGTAATATTTGATTATTTTTTTCTTTGAAAATACATGAACACGATCTTATTATAGAGCATATACTGTAGTCAAATAAAAAATAATGATTAGCTTGATATAGAGATGCAAAGCAGCCCCATAACATCAAAGGGCCACCACTATAGTTTACAGTAGAAAAGTAGGTACTTTTCTGCATAGGCTTCCTTTTTTCTATGCCAAAATCACTGTTGGTGGGGATGGACACAGAGCTCTTTTTTAAATTGAAATTACACCTCATTCAACAAGCTCCAGGTACTTAGATTTGTTGAGAGCCCTCAATAAAGGCTCTTTCTGACAGTCTTTCCCATTTGGCTTTTGGCATGGAGTTTGCATCTAATTTTAGATTTGTAGTCTTGATGACCACAATATGTAACTGTTCTGTATCTCTCCAACTGTGAACCTATTATTTCGATAAGAGTGGGAAGTGGCATATTTAAGTTCTGAGTGTTTTTTATCCATATTCTGATTTATAAAACAACAATCTTTCACTTTTCAGTTTTTTGCCTTTTCTCATTTGATTGCAAATGGAAGTTCCATGCATTTAAACTCATTACATGTGTATACACTCAATTGATTTATTTATAAGAATTTTTAGGGATGCTAATAATTTTGATCACTATATTTCTAGAGAAAATAAAATATATTGCAATTTTATAACAAACCGTGGGTACACTGTGGGTGTGCGTTTTATTGTGTTCAATGTATGGTTTCTTGTATGATTTAAGGGTGACAAACATTTTGAAGGTGACTGTATTATTAACTGTGATTTTCTTGGTTACATTCCTCCCAATTTTTTATTAACATTATGAACTTTAATTAAAAGTGTTTTTGTTTCCGTCTCCAGGCAACATCAGAAACACACAGCACCTGAACTATGACAACCAACAGGGCTACACGATCATGGTGACAGCCTTTGACTGCGGCCAGAAGAGGGCGACGGAGAGCGTGGCGGTGCACATTGATGTCAAGCCTGTATGCAAACCTGGTTGGCAAGGTCAGTGACACCACAGAAGAAGAAACTTTCTACACAGAGTAAAAACCCCATTATCGTCTAACAGGTTGCTATTCCTTTGTCATGTAGTTTGTATTTCTACAGTTTACATAGCTGGTGAAAAAGAGCCAGGTTGAGCTGGGATTGCGGGCACCCGATTCAGGGTCTGTAGTTAGGGCCACTCTTACCTCAGACACTCCCAACCAATCTTCATTCCTACTCTTGACAAAATGGCTGCAAGCATGACTCTGTGGGCTTACTTGCAGAGTTATCAGTGTCTCTGCATTAGCCTTGCACTGATTTGTCCACCCGCTGATTCCATCAGTGTGCTCTCAGTGGAGGGGGCTTCCAGCTACAATATCAAAACCATCACACCCCTCATCTCTCTGAGCTGTACAGTCCTCCTCCAGTTTGTTCTGTTTACCCAGGAAATCCGGGTCAAGGGCCGCTGCGGAGAATGGAAGAGGGGGTACAGCGGCATGCCAGACACAGGGAGAGGCAGAAACGGAAGGAGAGAGAGGAAGACAGAGAACGAGAGATAGAGAGAGAGAAGAATGACAAAGATGAGTAGAGAGAGAAAGACAGACTGAGAGAGAAGGGATGTGAGGAGAGAAAATAAATGAGAGGGGGCTTTTGAACAGATCACATTTTACCCTGGAGCCCGGGGGAGAGAGAACAGTGGGCAGGGGAATGCAGAGGGAACTTGACTGGGTCTTGTTTGGCACTACTGTAGCTTTTGTAGAGCTATAGCCCTGACAAGCAGACAGGCAGAGATGCCAGACGTCCACATCCTGTGAATGCAGTTTGGGAAGACGAAGACATGCTCAGGATACTTCACCTTGATCCGACAGAAGAAGAATCTCCTTTGTTTGACTCTCCAGTCTCCATTGTTTCGGGAAACAGTGCCATTTTTGGATTTTATTATTGCTTTAGTTTTGTAATATGGCCGTCTGGTCGAATACCTTATATGTGGTACTGATTATTTGGTTTTATCATGCATGTAATGATGTTCAAGGGTGGAAAATGGTCAGGCTTCGTAGAAAAAGGAGTCAAATACAGGCTGTTTGCGTTCTGTTTTCTTTTATTTACCTAAGCATTTCAAACGCTTACGTTCATTTTAACAACATATGAACAAAATTACAGAATGTACTTTAACATTCAGAAATAACATAACTCTTAATTTCAATAATATACAGGAAGAATCTTCTTGTTGGAAAGCCTGAGGGCAACAGCTTAATCACCCACAGCTCACACTGTGTGTGCATGCGTGCATGCTAAAAACAAAAAATTGCACACACAAACAATCTATTTACATATAATTGAACACTGATAAACAAAGTGACCTTATTACAATGGGCTGAATACCTTCAGATCCCCCTCCCGGTACAGCCAGAAGAGGACTGGCCACCCCCTTGAGTCTGGCCTCTCTCTAGGTTTCTTCCCAGGTCCCACCTACTAGGGAGTTTTTTCTAGCCACTGTGAATCACTTGTGTTGCTTGCTTTTGGGGGTCTCGGGCCAGGTGTCTGTCAAAGCACTTTCTGACAACTGCTGTTGTAAAAAGGGCTTTATAAATAGATTTGATTGATTGATTGAAATAAATTGATCTAAAATGGATAGAGCAGGTGACGTCAATAAGCCCTAATGAGCGACATGTTGCAACAGTGGTTTCAATAAACAGGGGAACCGGACCGTCTGATCCCCGGGACGTCATAAGAAAGAGACCTGAGCTCAGAATCTATGACAAAAATAATGTTTCTGGTTCGCAGTATCAACTTTTTGTTGTTGTAATATTCCGAACAGACATTTTCACCAATTATGAATTCTATTTTAAAAAGAGATTGTGTGATTTCTCTTGCTTGTAATTGTGCCAGCGGTGTTCCATTACCTGTGTGTTGGCTTATGTAGTGCTTGGAGGGGTTGGCTTGATACTGAAGGTCAACTCTCCATGAGACACTCACTCTAAATGTCACCCTCAAATAGGGCTGTAGATCAGTCCTGAACACCATAAAAATGGACATACTGTCTCAAGCAGAGAAGTGTTTGAATTGTAGTCTCTTTGTTTTAAGAGACCGTGGTCAAAAAATCCTTTAGCATATACCTTTAGCATCATGAGTTGGAAGCTTCCTATAGAATTCTTATATGAGGGAAGTCTTTTAGAAAATTGCTTCCTATTAGCCTATCATTCATTTTACAAATTGAATTTGACAATTGCAATTAGAATACAATACCATAGTTCCAAATCGGGATTGACAATCCTAAAGGATATTTTGGCATTTTTCCTATACAAAAAACATTATAAACATATTATACTTGCAGAAAAGTGCTTGTTGGTAATGCATAACATGCTGTGTTTAAGCAAGAAAGCGGGGGGGTGTCAAATGGCTAATGTAGCAAGGCTAATAGCTGTTCTTGTGTATGGGCCTTGACACAGAACCTAGCTGCATGCTTTCTATTATAAACTGGTTACAAATGCAATTAGAACAATAAAATGTGATGTAGTGTCAAACCTGTGGTATACGGTCTTGCATACCATAGATCTCAACTAATCATCGACCCAATTTATAACCAATCATTCGGACATAACGTTTGGTATATGGCCAATGGACAATGGTGATGCCTATGAACAGCTACTAGCCATGGTATGTTGCCATGTATGTTCCCACATTCCACTATGTAATATACAATCATAAATATAAGATGTTATCAGGAATTTCCATTTAATTGGTATGCCTACCGCCTTGGCAATACAGTGCCATATTTTGTCGATATGAATCCTTACCTTTTGTCATATTACACCCTGGAAATTAAAATAAATTAAATCTAACTTTTGCCAGCTGTATTTACACATTATAACCCTCAACAGCAAAGTGAAAATAATTTTTTTTTAAATTCTGAACAATTATTAAAACTGAATTAGTGAAATACCTGGTTTGGAGAAGTGATCAGCACCTCTATTAACGTGCTCAGGTACAAACAGTCACTTCCCAGATCACACACCATGCTAACTGCCCCCCACCTGACATTAATATATATATAATAATTGGGTGTTTGGATCAGCAATTTCATTTTGATCTATCAAATAACTGAAAGACATGGTACATTTTCAGCAGTGAAAACAGGTCAATTTTATGAACAGAAAATGTGCAATAGGCATCAAAATGAAATAATACTGGTGCAAAAATGTGGGCACCCCAACAGAAATATCACATTGATATTTAGTTGAGCCTCCTTTAGCAGAAATAACAGCCTCTAGACGCTTCCTATAGCCTGTAATGGATGTCTGGATTCTGGATGTAGGTATTTTGGACCATTCCTCCTTGCAAAACATCTGCAGTTCTGTTAGGTTTGATGGTTGCTGAGCATGGACAGCCCGTTTCAAATCACCCAACAGATTTTCAATGATATTCAGGTCTGGGGACTGGGATGGCCATTCCAGAACATTGTACTTGTTCCTCTACATAAATGCCAGAGTAGATTTTGAGCAGTGTTTTGGGATGTCTTGTTGAAATATCCAGCCCCGGCGTAACTTCAACTTCATGACTGATTGCTCTACATTATTCTCAAGTATCTGCTGATATTGAGTGGAACCCATCTGACCCTGAACTTTAACTTTTCTCATGATTGGATGCACCTGTCTATGAAGTTCAAGGCTTAATGAGCTCACCAAACCGATTGTGTGTTCTAATTAATCAGTGCTAGGTAGTTACAGGTATTCAAATCAACAAAATGACAAGCGTGTCCAAATGTATGCCCCTGTCTAATTTAATTTTGATGCATATTGCACATTTTCTGTTATTCCAGTGCACCTCATTTCACTACCGAAATATTACTGTGTCCTTCAGTTATTTGATGTATCAAAATGAAATTGCTGATCCAAATACCCAATTATTTATAAATGAAAATCATGGAAATTGTCAGGGGTGTCTAAACCTTTGCATACGACTGTATGAGAACTGGCTGTTCCATGAGGAGTCCATTACTAGTAGTTAATGGTAATGAAAGGAATACACCATGGTTGGAAAGGTGCTTTCAAAAGGGCTCTGGGACAAAGTTCTCTAAAGGCACAAGAAAGGAGAAGGATACAAAAATATTTTAAAGGCTTTAACTATCCCTCTGAGTACCGTTCAGAGCATTTTTAGGAAGTGGAAAATGTGCCATATGGCCCCACCAACACCTTGCCTAGGTTGGGCCGTCCCTCTTAACTGGATGAACAAGCCAGGAGGACATTGATCAGGGAAGTTACCAAGAGGCCATGGCTGAGAGTGGTCTGTCTGTGCATGGGACAACAATCTCACAAGCTTTACTGAAAGCTGGCCTATATTGCAATGTCACGAGAAAGAAGCTTCTTCTGAAAAAGTGCCCCGCGGAGTCTCATTTGGGCTTTTCTAAAAAACACTTGGAAGATTCTAATGACCCGGCAACAGGTTTTATGGTCAGATGAGACCAAGATTGAACCTTTTGGATTAAAATGCAAGCGTTATGTTTGGTGAAAACCAAACACAGCACACCACACAAAACACACCATAAAGCATGGTGGTGGCAACATTATGTTGTGGGGGTGTTGCTCATCAGCAGGGACTGGGCAATTTGTCAGGATTGAAAGGAAAATGGGCAGGTGGTCCACCTTCCAGCACAACAACGACCCTAAACACACCACCCAAAAACTGTGCAGTTGCTCAAAGGAACATGCCAGACCCCTAAACAGCTCAAAATCATTGTGCCGGTCATGTTTTCGACATGACAGTCACTAAAAACAGCTTCTCAACGCATTCAGTAATTCCCACCATGCTCTGAATTTTGTACAGTGACAACATTAGAAAATGTTGAGGTGATGTCACTGTGTAAATTTCCAGTCATTTACGCTGGCCGAGCTGGGAATTACAAAATGTGCTGTGAAGGTGCTTTTAGTGACTGTCGTGTCTTTAAGGAAAGGAAGGTGAATGTCTGTGAGTGGCCAAATCAGAGCCCTGACCTAAATCCAATGAAATCTGACTGAACTCGAACAATTCTGCAAGGAAGAATATGCAAATATTCCCCAATTTAGGTGCACAAAGCTAAGAGACATACAAAAAGACTGATCAGGCTGTTCTCATAACACTATGTAAAGATGTATACAAAACATGCCATAGAAAAGAAAAACCTTGTAGGTTTACAAAATGTAAAAAAGTAACCTAACCCTAACCCTAATCCTAAACTTAACCTCAATGTAACCTCAGTAACCTAGCTTATGTTACGCCTGAACTACACGTTCCCAGAGTACTTAAAATTGTAACCACTTGATCTACTCTTGGAAATGTTTTGGTAGAACGGCAATTCAATACTTACAAATGTTCACATTTAAATGTTAATATCTGTAAGTCTGTCTAGGTCTACGTAATGCAGCCTTTGTTTCCGAATGGTTGCCTTTGTACATTACTTGAATGCTGTAAGGCAGAATGTGTAAATAAAGCTGGAACTAAATAATATATTTTTAACAGGTTTTGAATCAGGCCATGTGTTGCATTATAGTTAAGTTTGCTTTCAATGGCGCTGAACTGCCGAGAGAAATGTGAGGAGGCTATTGAAAGCAAATATAGATTTATTTGCAAAAACACTATACAGTATAAACAAAAAACTGCCTTGAGGGGCAAAATAGTACAAGTAGAATTCTTCTTAGAACAAAACACAAGAATGACAGCAGAAACAAAACTCCAACAATGACCGACAGCTAACTGCAAACACAAATAACTTAAATAGGGGAATAATGACTAGCAGGCAGCTTGGAAATTAGTTTAGGACATCGAAATGTTAATAGAAAACTTGTGACTGAAAAAAAGAGGGAAAGCAAAATGAACAGCGGGAGAAATTAAAACAATATACATAGGGGAGTAACAACAATACCTGTGTCAGGTCTCCATTAAGGGAAACCATGGCACTGCAAGAAAAAAAAATGACTTCAAAAGAGGTATTATGTATGCTGTAGTTTATAAAGTGTTGTTTTCCTTCTTGTATCCAGGTAAAATAGAGACCATCATTAAGTGTCCCGGAGTATTGATTTGTTTAATTAAATATAAAGCCTATTGAAATCAATCTGCAAGATTTCTTTGGCCGCCCAGACCATGCAGATGCAGGGTAATTTCATCACCTGTGTAGACATGTAAAGTCTGATTATACCCTCCCAAAAGGACAATAGAACTTAATTACCACTCTTATTTACAATCTCACAGGTACAATACCAAAATCTTTGTATCAGTTTTGGTAACATCTCCTTAGTGTGCCTTTTCCTGGTCACACCATTTCCCTCTCAGTATTTGGCCTTGAATATATCAAGGTACAGAACTGACAGCTGTCAACTGGCCGCTCTAGACACAGCAATAAAATGGCCATTACTGCTCCCTGGACTATAAAGAAGGACTGTTGCGGCCCCCAGATGCAGACAGAGGGTAATGGAAATATAAAACGGGTGACAGAGATGACAGAACAAGCCAGGGAGAGAGGATGGTTAGCCTCACTGCAGCTGTCATGTTCCTTGAGGATGTCATTCGCTGCTCACATTCTCTATATTTCGATTTCCCTCTCTCTCATTGGCAACGTCTTTCTCTGTGTCTCTTTCTCTCTCACTTTCACTGTCAATCTCTCCCTCACTCTCCCTCTTTTTCTGTCCTGTCATTATCTCTTTCCATCGCTCTTGTACTCTCACTTGTCTCATTCTCTTTCTCTCATTCTCTCCTGTTGTCCGTCTCTCTCTGTCTCTCTCGCTCTACAGTATACCTACCTTGGCTGAGTGTTTGTGAGAAAGCCTAGGGGCTCCTTCCCTGGTACATCCATTTGATTTAGATGCTCTCTGAAGTAAAATGTCTTACCTGGAGTCAGCCATGCTTTATCCATCACTCAAAAATATCTTAAGAGAGGTGCCTGTATATAGTACAAATATTGTTTGTGAAATATTTAAGCATTGAATCATGGAAAATGAACCCTGTTTTGGTGAAATGTTATACTGTTGTTTGTTCATTGTTAGCATTAGCATTTGCAACAGTAGCAACATTCCCCTACCAGCTAATTTTATTTTAAGTTTTGACAGGTGAAAAAAGTATATAATAGGAAAAGGATTATTGCCTGGATTTAGAAGGACATGATGACAGACGCCCGTCATGCGTATCGTCAACTTTTTAGCTGTGACATGGATTAGCAAGCCTGGTTGGTTAGCAGTTAGCATTACCCATCCTGATGTGTCAAAACCTCTCCGTCTCTATAAGCTTCTTGGTGTGTGAAGTCACCCGTCACCTTTTCGGCCTCAGTGAGGTGTGGTCAGTGATGTGGCTCCTACGCAGAGGCCGGCTCTCTTCAGTGGGAAATTTTTCTTCTGTAGCATTGTTGTGGTGCCGTAGCCAGCCTACCATTGACAGTGACAGTGAGAGTCAATGTGTTACATGCTGAGCTGAAAATACAGGACTGACCTTCAAAATAAGATGTTGTGAATAATGCAAGTGCAACAGTAGAACAGACTGAATTGGCCAGTGATGGAATACATTTATATTTTGTGCTATTTCTTAGTTGTGTTTTTAAGTAATAAAATACAATATATTATTTACAGTACCACAATGATTTTCAGTACAGTAAAGCCCTAACAAGCCAGCCATGAGATCTGAACGCTAAGCATTTGAAGAAATACAATTGCTATTAGGACATCAAGTCTTAACATACTTCTTTTGTTCTCCCAGGCTGGAATAAACGAGTGGACTATGAGCCCGGAACAGGAAGCAAGCAACTGTTTCCCAGGATGCACCTGGAGACGTGCGACGGCCCGTTGTCCGCGGTGAGAGCAGTGGTGGAACTGCAGACCAGCCACATCGGGAAGGGCTGTGACCGAGAGACCTACTCAGAGAAGTCTCTACAGAAACTCTGCGGTAAGACACGTAACATGAAAAATTATCAAAAAAACTAACATTTCAACTAGTAAGCAGATAGATACAAAATGTGGTTAATACACTGATGACTGACATTAGAAAGACAATCATGATTTTAATTTTTATTACCCTATTACACCAATTATGTACTTAAGTTTCAAATTTCCTGCCACATTGATTCATTCCAGTATGTCTATCAGTCAAATCAAGAACTAGTAGAGTTATTCAATTGTAATTGTAAGAAGTCAATATTAAATCAACCTCAAAAATATTTTTCATGAACAATTCTGAAAAGAGAACTACTCAAGTGAAAAGGCACAATGTCTTGAAACTGTGAACGGTCTCAAATTTCTGCTGCTTTTCCTTGGATTTATTTCCCTGGTTTGAACAGTTCAGTATGCAGCAACAACAGTTTAGTGTTCGACCCTCGTCTGTGTCTTGTAAGTGTTTGAGTAATGGCCACACATGCATATTTGATATGCTAATTAAGATGCAGAAAATGTTCCCTAGTTCTAAAGAATGCAAAGTTTGCAAGCCAGGATCTGTTCCAAGGCTCCATTAACGTTATCTAATAGGCAATAAAGCAAATTGTTATCGTAGTGTTGTTCTGGGCAAAATTCATTTATGTGTGAGTACAAATAAAATAAGAAGGCGAACGTTCTTTTGAACAGCCACTTTAAGGATCGTTAAAATGAAGTCAACAACATCCAGAAGTTTATAATAATCCAAAAACTGTCTTAAAAATCAGTGCATAGTGGATTTACCAAATAGAGAAGTTGAAAATAGGATGCACAGTAATCTTAGCTTCCACACTCAGGCGTAAGCTAGTCGATACGAAACCTGGACAAAAAGACACAGGTCAAGTATTTGAATCTCATTAACTCTGCATTCCTCTCACAGTGACATGCTTGAGACTGTCAAAAATGTCCTGATTGTGCATTTACGCTGCTCTATCAATTGAACAACATGAAAGTTGTATTTATTTCTTCAAAGGGGCTGTTACAGGGGATGTAACATACAGGTTCATTTAGAATGTTTCCTAGGTAACATACAGGTTCATTCAGACTGTTTCTTTGGTAACATACAGGTTAATTATGACTGTTTCGTAGGTAATATACAGGTTGATTCAGACTGTTGCCTCTTCATGGAGAGGAGAAAAATAAGTTCTGTAATGCACATTGCATTTTATAACATTTTAAACTCACATAAATTGTCACCACGGCAACAACTTGCGCTCACATGTAAAGATGATTGTGCATCAAAATGAACCTCGTTGATTGGTTCTCCTCTCACCCTGGTTACCCAGGTGCGGCATCTGGCAGCACAGACCTCCTCCCCGCCCCCAGCTCCTCCGCCAACTGGACTGCTTCACTGCTGACGGACAGCGGCCGGGACAGCGACCTCATCTTCCACTTTGATGGGAGGCAGGCGGCCAACGTGCCTGAGCGAGTAGTGCCACAGAACCTGACGGACCAGTTCACCATCGCCACATGGATGAAACACGGGCCCAGCCCCGGACTGAGGGCCGAGAAGGAGACGCTGCTCTGCAACTCCGACAAGACAGGTGAGACCAGCGCTGGGCTTTAAGCCAGGGATTTATTACCCTCAAGACTTGTGGTCTCAGTCAATATATCAGGGACCTCCGGTCATGGTAACCTCATCCAAAAAGGTGCAGATTAACGGTACTGGCAAATACGCAATTCGCTACTGGCCGTCACTGACGGCTACTGGCCGTCAGTAAAGGCGGGGTGATGACTGAGCTGTCTATTGTCACCAATGAAAGAACTAACACTTGACGAGTAAAAGCAGGTGAAAGCAGGTGATACGCCAGTTGGATGGCTGTTGTATTTCCCGTAGCTAGGAAGTAATCATGAATCGAAGTCTTAGGGGAGAGGTACAGTAGAGAGGTATAATATGGGCATGACAGAGGCACGTGTCACTGTGTAGAACTGGAAAGACCAGGAAGTAGAGGAGTTGACTGGCAGAGCTCTTCTTCCTAGTTATATATATATTTTTTTTTTTAACAATTTTTTATTCAAATACCCTGACTTGAATGCAATCAACTTAGAGAAGCTAGCTAGGTAAGATAAGGTTATGGTATACCTGCATATTTATTTATATTTAGCAGATGCATGATTCAATAAAAAGTGAAAATAATACAAACGGATCCAAAGTTCTGAGTTAGGTAAAAGTTTTGTTATTCTGCCCCCAAGACAGAGTGAATTATTACGAATGTGATCTTTATCATCTTACCTGGTTAATTATTGTTAATATTAAAATATAAAGCTCACTATCCCGGTATTTACTATTATAACCTCTAAACCTTTTTAGGGTCATACACAATATAACTGGTTTCAATAGAAGCCAGCTAGAATCCACCAAATTCTTCTAACAACTCCAGTTGGTGGCCTAGTGGATAGCACTGTGGCCTCACAGCAAGAAGGTTCTGGGTTCGAACCCCGGTCGTCCCAGGCCTTTCTGTGTGGAGTTTGCATGTTGTCTGCGTGGGTTTCCTCCGGGTGCTCCGGTTTCCCCCACCATCATCAAAAAAACATGCAGGTTAGGTTCTCCAGTCAGTGCCCCTGACGAGCACACTGACTTAGATCTGGAGTTGGTCCCTGGGCGCTGTAAATGGCTGCCCACTGCTCCTTTGAGGGATGGGTTAAATGCAGAGAATGAATTTCGCTACATGTATGTGTATGTGACAAATAAAGTACCTTTACCAGTGAGCTAAACCATTGCTGCCTGCAACCTTCTTCAAACGGTATGCAAGTGCAAATGAGTGGAATCAATGAATCCGTTTTTATTTGGACATAATCAACAATCCAAAAATCCAGAAATGTCCCCCGTAGTTGCAGTCAAGATTCAAAGTGGATCACAGGAATGGTTTGTGCCCAAATTGAGGGGGTGGCTTCGACATGTAGTTCCAATGGTTCTGTCATCCAGCCACTTCTAGTTCCAGAGTTAGAGTGACCAGAGCAGTGAGGCTGACAGGAGACAGCCAGGCTGACAGGCTGTTATTGACCCCATTCGATCACTTTACTCTGCTGAGAAGAAAGTGGAGTCCATAAATAAGCATGAGCAAACCAGCCCTGTGAGTAACCCCAGCACCCATAGAAAACGAAATGATGAAACCTGCTGCCGTGAGCCCCACACCTGTTTACAAATCTACAATGACAAAGTGAGCAAGTGACGTTTATTGAACTGCCTAGTAAAGGTGGCGTTGGTTTAATTCAACGTGGCACACGTCAATAGCATTTATGGACATATTACACCAACAAGTGCCTCTTCCTAAGGTAAAACAGGTAGCATTTCAGATTTCAGAGCAACATTTCATGACAATATTTGTAGAATATACTTTTTATTCTGCCTAGTGAAAATAATGATATTTTTTTATAATAATAATAAATTAATAATAATAAAGTTGCATAATTTATTTAATTTTGCATCATATTGTAAGCAATAATAGGTAAATATGCAGCTGTGGAATATACACTGTTCTGGTTAGATAAAGTCGATGTGTTAGCCCATATTTTATACGAAGACATTATTAAATTATGTGCTGGAATGAGGGGAGGTTTGGGGATTGCGTCAGGTCTGTTGGGATGTTTTGGGAGGGGGGAAGAAAAGAGGGGGAAGCAGCTGTGCATTCTCTCTGTTGTAATATTTTTTGTTGGTGAAATAACCAGTATTACAAATATTGACTTATGCATGTACATTGATTGACCTGCCATTAGGACGCCACTCGTAATGACTAGGTTCTTGTAACATTTCTGTATCATTTACAGAGATGAACAGGCATCACTAATCCCTGTATGTAATTGCTAATGACTACACTGTTAGCAATTTTTGTATTTTTGTCTGTAACTTACTGTAATTTCCACAGTATCATACTGTAAGTAATACATACAGTAGACTACTGTAAAAAGTAAAAACTTTTAGCAATTGCAGTTTTAGCAGTTGTTGAAAGGTCTAAATAGAAGCAAACTAGAGCAGCGATACTCATCCAAGGTTCCTGCGAGCCGCAATTCCATAGGTTTTTGTTCCAAACCAAATTTAGCACTGGTGACATTAATGATTATTAAGATGAAATGATAACTCAGGTTAGTCGCAACTGGGGTTGGACGGAAAACTTACGGAATGGCGGCTCGCGGGAGCAGGAATGAATATCGCTGCTCTGAACCAAGGATTCAGTTAAATTTTTCACTGTTAATTATGAAGTTAATTTCAGCTGTGAATGTTAAGTAAACACAAAAGTAATGTTACAAACCCCAGTGTTTGTGAAAGAGTTAATTGTGAGACTGGTATTTTATAATTCTCAAGGGAATCATCACCATTTCCCGGAATGCTTTGCTTTTTTGTTTGAAAGTTGTCTTGATATTTTTGGACTTTACTATAAATTTCTTTATGTGACTTTATGTGATATTATGAAATGTGTTTAATCATCTTTCATTTTCCGAACCAATACAATCTGTAAGCATAAAAATCTGTGAGGCTATAGTCCAACCATCTTTCTTCCAATCATGTGGGTGCAAAAAATAGTGCATATGTTGGATCTTCTCCAATTGCTATTTGGCACACTCATGGTTGGGTATCCCTCACAATTACCTAAAAAGGCATGCTGGGATATATTCAAATAAAACATATATGATATAATACAGTAACAGACTTGGTACTGTAAAATGGATTACAGTAATGGTCGTGTTATTGTAGATTAGAATACAGAAAGGGCCAAAGTACTGTAAATCAAATTACAGTAAGGGAGATGGTACTGTACATTACATTACAGTAAGTTATTTGGTACTGTAAATTGGATTACAGTTACATTTGGTGTACTGTAAAATCAACTACAGTAATTTTACTGTAAAACCAAATTACAGCATCACTGGCCAATTGCTGCCAGTAAGTTACTGTAACATTTACATCATTTTTTTACAGTGTAGGTTTTTTATAACATTTCTGTTTTGTTTACAGAGATGAACAGGCACCACTACTCCCTGTATGCAAGTGGTAATGACTAGGTTTTGTAACTCTTCTGTATCGTTTACAGAGATGAACAGGCACCACTACTCCCTTTATGTCCACAACTGCCGCCTGGTGTTTCTCCTCAGAAGAGACTTCACCCAGGTGGACACCTTTCGCCCGGCAGAGTTCCACTGGAAGCTGGAGCAGGTGAGTTGACCTCTAACCTTTCACCTTTGACCACACATAACTAGTTTCAATATCTGTTGTATTCTGCAACACATAAAATACATTCTCTAAACACACAAAACACACACCAGGTAAGTGCAATCTACTAGCAGGTAGAAACAAAAACAAAAGTACTGTGTAATCTGGTAGACCAAGAGTTGCTTCAAGTGGGGCCATATTATATCTTACATTGTGTAAAAAAATGTTTTTCTGCATTTCTCCTAGTTTAGAATAGTATTTTGTTCTTCAACTTAGTATTATACCTTGTTGTAATATAACAAAAAAATCAGAGTCCATATAAATAATAAAATTACATAATTTTGGTGCTAATCCCCGTTATTAGCGCAACTACATGTAATAAAAGAGGAGTGTGCCAGTCTTGGATTCTTGTATGACCTACCTCTGCAGCTATTTGATAGAAACAAGTGAAAGAATCAATAACATTAATGTACTCTACTTGCACAAAAATAAATGCTGCCCGGCTGGTTTGGTGTAAAGTTCAAAGTATTTCTGTCAACCCAGAAGGACGCAGTTATCACTTTTAGAAATTAGTCCTCATAGATAAAAATAGTAGTCTTACCATCACACTCAGTCACGCTCATATGCACAGTAAATTGGTGATGTTCAGTAGAAAGCATGCATGTAAGCCATTGTCAACTAATAATAACAGTATGTTTCGGATGTTACTGTATTCAAGGCTTTAATTAGTCACTTATACCACAAGATTGTTTGGATTTGCATAACATTTGGCATGGCTGAACTAGTTCTGTCCTCCTGTTTGACCAGTGGTTTACCACCACACTGAATGCATTTCTACACTTCAAATGAAAACTGCAGAGATTGTGGCAATATGCTTGAAATGACTTTGCAGACATTGTGAGGATTTGTGTTTTAAGCCAACAACTAAACCAACGTGCTGTAATTTCAAGGTTGAGTTGAAAAAAAGCTGGACGCCTGTGCCATCTGATAACCTGTGAAATTTGTCTGTGACTATTTACAGTGGATCAGGTGAGAAGTGTGAGTATTTTGAGATTTAACAATCTAGTCATAAATAGGCTGTGAGCTAACAGTACGTTTTGATCAACCAGTTGAAGACTCTCTATTAGACACTGTATTAGACACGACTACCTCTTTGCTTAAAGAACCTGAAGTAGGTAGGGTTTGGTCTTTTTCAAAAAGGATTCTAAAAGGGTCCTTTGGCAGTCCCCTTAGAATGGGGGGGAGGTAAAGGGTGGCCCACAGGCCCTTAGATCCGGCTGGATTTAAAAAATGTTATTAAATGTCATTAGAAAAAAATATTTTTGATTCAAATGACTTTCCAGATGCAGTGTTGCCTTGATTTGCAGGTCTCGGTAAGTAGACTAAATGATCTTGTATAAACATTTGGGGAAATTTGATGAAATTACATTTCCTATTAGTGGTGGGCATTCGAAGCTTCATTACTGTTCTTCAAGCAGCAGGATCAAGCTGTCAACACAAACTCAGAATTTACTTTGCAAAATAAAAGCCCTCACTGATATTTGACACATTGCAATGCAACTGCTTGAAGAACAGTAATGAAGCCTCGAATGCCCATCACTATTTCCTAAATCGTATTTTTTCACACATTTCTATAGTACAGTATGCAGTATGGCCCTCGAGCAAATATTATTGCTCACCCCTGCCTTAGGATAACCGTTTTTTGGTTCCCAGAATATTTGTTTTGTTCCAAATAAAACCAGTTTGCGTTCCATGTAGAGTCCATAGGGAGTGAAAAGGGTTTGACATGTAAGTAAAAAATGTTTTCTAACAGAAACATGGTTCTAGAATGGTTATTCTAGAACCATGAAGGATCTTTCGGTGGGGACAGCAGAACACCTTTTGGAGTTTTTCTAAGAGTAGGGAGCTGCTAGTGTTTTTCTGCTGATGCAGTGTCTTTAGCAGAATATTCTGGTCTTGTAGACTAAGAGCGCACAGTAATTCCCCCTATTTGAAAGCCAACCCTGGTTGTGTCACTGTCTACACATCTCCGACAGTCGTTGTGTGTGTGTTTGTTTGTGTGTCAGAGGCCTTGGTTTGGGGTGTTTTTCTCAATTTTCCCCTATCATTACTGCTGAAGTAAGAGGTTGTTGCTGTGGAGAGCTCTATATCCTGACTACCTTCGTTCCTTTGCTTCCACACTCTCCCACAGCCGATAATAGGATAGGTGGCAGTGCACACATACCAACATATACACAGACACACATCCTGGAGACTCTATCCGGAGTAATAGCTCAGCTAGTCTTTCTACTGTGTGTTTATGTTCAGAAAGTCATTGAACTAAATTACTGTGAAAGCCATTATTTCAGTACAACACAGGATATCTGTGTGAAAAATGTCAGCATGACTAAGAACTTCCCGGGCCCTTTGATATAGAAAGCTAGGCCACATTTTCTTCAAAAGGAATATAAATGAGTAAAGGATATTATTTTGACGTACTTTGTTGCTAAGAAACGAGGATAATGTGTACATTACTCAGCCGAGATGAAAACGAGTCAGATAAGTTACTGCAGACTTCATTTTGGTTCATTAATTCATTAACAACTAGTGTGCTTTTTAGTCCCTGAAGCACACTAGGGGTCATCTAGTGCTCAGTGTAATTCTTTTATAAATACTTTTTTCATGCATTTCAAAAGTAGAATTTCACTATTTGGGTTCTAAATCTATATTTTTCATCTAAATGCGATGATGGTGACAACCGAAGGCACTTAGTTTTGAAAATTAATGCTCCCTAACTAACCTTCTCTGCATTTTTCTGTCGCTCCTTAGGCTTACAAACGCTCCAAAAACACCCTTTCCAAACTAACAGCTCACTAGATAATCAGTCTGTGTAACCTACAGTAGCTACCACCTTTAACCTACAGTAGCTACCACCTTTAACCTACAGTAGCTAGCACCTTTAACCTACAGTAGCTAGCACCTTTAACCTACAGTAGCTAGCACCTTTAACCTACAGTAGCTAGCACCTTTAACCTACAGTAGCTA
>JACXGM010019922.1:0-18117 GCA_016801145.1 Umbra pygmaea | reverse complement strand
GTGCTGTTGTTAAAACATCCAACCACACAACACGCTCTTCCCGGCATCACTGGACAACATACGTACTAAAAAACTAATTTCGTACAGCTAACATATGCTTACAGCCGCCAACGGGACAAACACGCTACTTCCGCTTGCATCAAGGCACGCAGTAATGGCGGCGCTGCTTTACTTCCGTGTTTCGCCGGATTTGTGTATACCGCGTCACAAATCAGTATATTTAGTTACCATTGAATCAGACCATTGAATATGCTCTACTCTGAAAACACAGTGAGTTCTATGTAGCCTACAGTACAGTGCAATACTCGTTTGCAATGTTTACATAATATTATTTTAATCAAACAGATATCACGTTTTGAAGAGAAGCTCATCAAAAATCAGTTTGAAAGATATTATCTGCATTCTAATTCAATAAACTAACGTGTGCATGCATATAGACTTCGTGTTCCAGGACTGTTGTACATTGTTGTTCCGTTAGGTGTGTTGTTGCTATGAATAATCTCATGTTATTTTAGGCATATTGTTTATAGTTTAAAACAATCATGAATACTCAAAAGCCATTCGAAACGTACCTTTAGAAATCGCTATATGACGCCTGTAAGCTGATCACTGCTTAAAAAAACAGTATTTGAGTTCTAGTTTCCTAAGGGCAGCACACAGAGAACGTGTAGTGGACTAGGGCACCTCACAATACTGAGAAAGAGATGAAATTACGGATATTAGGGTTTCGAACCTAGTGTAGGTTTATATTCTTATAATTAGCACTAATCACTCCTTAAGAATTTATTACATTTAATTTAAATAATACTGGTGGGTTTGTCTTTTTAAAATGGTAAATGGACTGCATTTATATAGCTCATGCAGATGTAGGAGTTTACAATTTCAAATCCCTTGTACGGATATCGTTTTTGTAAGGCCCATTAATTAAATTAGAAAAGTAGGATGCATTTTTTTATTTTAATAAAACCTTGTTTAATATAAGAAATACAGATTATCAAAGTAGCTACAGTTTCACTTTGCGGGACAAAATGAATGTGCGTCAGTTTGGTTTGATATGTGCTGGGGACAGACCACAGAGAGGTTTTTGGAAAAGCATTTTCTGAAGTGCTGGGTACAGTTTCGGAGACAGGGGGGTGGGGTACTAGGGGTAGCGGTAGCGTCTCATTAAAAGAAGCTGCTGCAGCCCGACGTACGGGCTGGGCAAAGGCTGCACAGTCAGGGACAGCGGGATGAAGTTGGTAAAAACTGCCAATATATATCAACTATCAGACCGGACCTCACGGCCGCAAAACACTACCAGCCTACCCGGAAAAGTCCAGACTCTCCCAATTGCCACCCTCCAAAGTCTCCAGCTCCCGCAATTTCCTCAGACGAGTAACATACAAACTACGCCATTGAAGCAGTGAAGAATATTGTTTTTTTTTAGGTATCCAACGTAGAAGTAGGGTTTTCACACACTAAAAGGAATGTTAAAATTAAAAAGAGCAGTTTACATGGGAAAGTTATTTGTAAGGAATGTAGTTAATTTCTTATGGTGGTATATTTAACTTCACAATTGAGTTGTAACAATGATAAAGAAATGCCCTGTCTCTAAAGTACAGTCGATTTAACCAGGGGAATTGCTTAGGATGATTTTCGCTCCCCGGACCTGTGACAATTCCTGTTAATACTAAATGATTACAACTTCCAAAAGAAAGTTTCGTGTTAATAAAAGCTTCAAATACAATAACAAACACTTTAGCCAGTGCAGTGTGTATTTTAGAATTGTTCTATGTAGTTTTAAAACTATTGAGGTTGTTTGGGGATTTTATATTGGATTACAAAATATTTTTTTGGATCTGCTCGCCTCAGCAACACTTTTGCTGACGAGAAAAATAGGCTTGAAGTGCAGAACGTGCTTCAATGTCTTTGAACTCTCCCCCACTAGTGAAAACCGCCTGCCTGTCTCTCACACCTTATTGTCAACATGATAGCTTGTATTGTCTTGTTAATATTTTGACATGTTGTTACTATGGGACTGAAAGCTGCAGCTGCTTGTTCTCCTGTATTGATCCATCGAATGTAGCTATTCGAAAGCGTTCTTCAATGCTATAGTTATATAATTTGATGATATGCTATTACATTTAGCTGTTTAATGTAATGGCTATAAAATCTACTGTATATTGCTTTTAATGATTTATTTCAAATTGTTTTACTGTTGTTTTAATTGTCAAATAATCATGTAACTAGAATTAAAAACAGATAAATTTGAAAGAAGCGTTCCTTGCTGTATTTGAAAGTGTTCCCCAAAGTGAAACATTGAAAAATTTATAATGCAAGTTTTTGTAGTAATATAATGAGTTATTTAAGTTATTTGATTATATTCAATTGGGGTGGAAGAGTGGCTATGTTTGAATTGCACCAGCAGGAACGTCCCATCCACCACTCTCCAAGCCGTGATGATTGCGATCTTATAGTTATAGTTGAAAAGAGTCATAGCCCAATACATCGTCAATGTAGTCACACACACTATCTGGAAAATGGTTATTTTTCAATAAAACCATGGTTTCTGAAATGCACTAAAGCCATAGTTAATAAAATAGATTAGTAGTATATTCATGTAACCTTATTTGACTTATTGTAGAACAAGTAATTTGAAGTAAGCTATACAGTAGTTCTATCAACAACTTCCAAATTAGTAAAGTAAAACTTTTAAAAACTATAATGCAATGTATTTTAATAATAAAAACAGTTATTCTTATATAGTTAAGTAATCTGATTATATGCAATCACATATGCAAAGAAGTCAGTCTTCGGGGGGCCGCGAACTCCAGTCTCCATACAAATTACACCACTGAAGCAGTGGAGAATATTGTTTTTTAGGTATCCAATGTAGAATTAGGGTTTTCGTGCACTAAAAGGAATGTTAAAATAGAGTAGTTTAAATGGGAAAGTTATTTGTACGAAATGTAGTTAATTTCTTACAGCATTATATTTAACTTAACAATTGTGTCGTAAAAATTGAAATTATCTGGCGTTCGGCACGGCGCGTTACACGTAAGTGCAGCCCCTCCCCTTGATGAGCAAATTACCACTGCAACCATCTGTATGCTGTAGTAGCCTATTTTCCTATTTTTTATCATTTGTAGAATTAGAATTCTTAAGTCTATATAACAAAAATCCACCACAGCTACTTTATTCACAAATTAACCAGTTATAGCCTGCTTTTCTTTCTGTTATATTGTTTTGATGCATAATGTAAAAAAGATTTAAACTATTAGAAGGATAGTATGTAGTGCAGTTTCATTCAGTGTTACTCATGTTCTTTCCCTGTGTTTCCTGGATATATTAAAATGGGATTGTGTAAAACCTTATTTTAATGAATGATAGCCTGAGAGTGCAGCAAATTTGTCCATTTCCAAGCAGAGTGCTTGTATCCTAATCATCAAAACGCAGGTAGGCTAATCGCATAATCTCTCGGTCAACTCCATATCGATCAGACAAAAATTACTCCACATCCATGCTCTTCCATATGTGCCATGAACATACAAAAGGAAATAAATGCTTTGACTGTAACTGTAACAACCCTCTATCCGTGGTGTTGTACGAACTGATTGTGGCAGGCTATAGTTCTTCCATTGAGCACAACTGCACAAATGAAACCCCCACACAGGAATGTTTCTAATTCCATTGACATTCAAATAAAGCTGCCGAACGGTTTGAAGGAAATGATTGCATCTCACACAGTGTTCATTTGTGTTATTCTGGCTATACCTTTTCAGGACTTGGCAGTGTCTTCTCCGCTCAAAACAAATGAATTATATTAAGATGGCAAAATGTTGAAATATGAGAAGCAGAGTGTCGTAGTTGTAAAATAATCAGTGAAAATAAAAAAAATTTGAAACGAGACATTTTTGAAAAAACTTTTTTTCATTTCAAGTCTATACAATCGAAAATCACAAACAACCTAAATAATTATAAAAGTACATCCATATATGAAAAATGTAAGTTAAGTAATCTATAGTGCCCTACTATGTCTGAGCTGGTGAAGAACAATATTTCCTTGCTCACCTGAATATTATTGTACATTCATATAGCAGTAGCGGCAATTCTCAGGCAGATTTCATATGGATTCATCTGAGTCTCCCTCTCTCTGATATAAAATGTAACAGTTTATAATATTTACTTGTAAATTCAGTCCCAAATGTTATTTCATTACGTATTTTGTTAGTTAGTGTAATATATCCGACATGTAAAAATATAGAACTTGTCCCTTCCTACAAATACCTAGGCATCTGACTGGATGAATATGTTTCCTTCAAAACACATATTACCGACTTGATAAAAAAGCTCAGATTTAAGATTTGTTGCTTTTACAGAAATAAATTGTGTCTGTCATATCATGATAGAGCTGAGATTGTTAAAGCTACTTTTATGTCAGTACTGGACTATGGGGATATATTATATATGCATGCCTCAGCCTCTGTGTTGAAGCCTCTAGATGCAGTATATCATGCTGCTTTGCATTGTCTACTGTATACTCAAGTGGGCTGGGACTCTTTAAAGTCTAGGAGAACCAGACACTGGTTATTGTTTGTCTATAAGGCTTTATTGTACAAACTTTCCAGCTACCTTACTGCAGAAATTAATTTGAAATCTGGAGGTTATCCGACACGCTCCAATAATGCGTTGGCTTTAGAGATTCCTCGGGCTCATTCAGAGCTAGGGAAAACTGCCTTTGTCCACAATGTTCAACAAAATCATAAATTAGATGTATTGGTGTCTATAAGACAATTTAAATTAATACTAAGGGAAAACATTGTTGTTGAATGTAATTGTTATATGTAATTGTGTATGTTTTTGTGTACTGTGTACAGGGTTCAGCTGTGAAAGAGACCCTGGTCTCAGTCTGACTCTAAACGTTAATAAAAAATAAAAAAAATGTGTGATTTGAATTATATACTTATATTTTCTCCCTGCTTTTTTTAAGGAGGGGAAAAATAAGTGTTGCTCCTTGTTGGGTCTGATATGCATAACAGGGTGATTTTGTGTGTATGCGTAAATATCCCTAAGTTATATTGGCGGGGGCCTATCTTATATTTAAGAATACCTCTCTCTTGGACCGTTTTGAAGTTCTCCTTGGGGACTGAGAAAGCCATCCTATTATCATCTCCGAATTGTTAATGGTTAATACATGCATGTGAATTTCTTTCTACACTTTTATTTTCCCTTCAATTTTACAGTGGAAAGTGCTATTTTCATCTCTGGTGGTGTGGCTTTTAATTATGTGTACATGTACAGAGCTATATTTTCATTTTATATCCACATTGTAGTCATTTGTTATAATCTAGCTTCAGTAGGAGGGGGACCTGACACCCCACTGCTTAAGGATCACCAGTAGTCAGAGGTATGGGGTCATGAGTGCGAGTAGGGACACAACACCAGAATTTTCCTGTTTAAACACAGTCTTTTATTAAGCCAAGGTAATAATAAAATCCTATGTTTGGGAGAAGGGTAAGGATGGGACCAAAGGAAATAAATCAAAACATAAAGTCTTCACCTATAACCTGTCCATATGTCCCAAACACAATCTAACTGGCACCCGAAAAAAAGTCTCCCTAACCAAAATTACAGGGAGCGGTCTGCCCAGATCTTGCCTAGTGTGCTTAAAAAGGAAGTTACCCTACGGGTTGTGTAAGCCCAGAGCATCTTGCCTACACACTCCCAAGTGTGTCCCCAATAACCCTGGGAAGATATAAAAACACAGGTTAATATAATCACAATAGTCTAGGGATGCCACGAGAACGATACTACCGAAACCTTCCAGTTCTAAAATGACAAAACACAGACGATGCCCATTTTTTGAAGCACCGTAGGCACCGTTAGCAAAGATGCCAGTGTTGGAAATACTGTAGCTAGCTAGCTTTTTCAGGGGAGGATAACTGAAAATGGCGGGAAAAATCAAAGGCAAAGGAAAAGGGCTTCGCTTCCAGTTGCGAAAATTCGCTAGCTAGGTTGTCTGCTTCGTTCGGCGGAGGATAATATACTTTTCTAAATTTTACACTTGAAATGGGTGGACCATTCCCGGAGGTACTGCAATACCGAGTTGATGCGTGGAGCAGACGGAGCACGCCCCGTTTCCGAATCCCTTATTGAAAAATCCATTTAATATATATAGTTCCCCGATGGGGAACGTTTTAGATAGTAAACTGATAAGAACATATGATTCGACGCTTTCATTATTCAATACAATACCGCCGTATGGGACCAATGCCCAACACATTACACACAATCATTCGCACCAGTGTGAAGCTAGCTTATTTAGGGAGCCAGCTTCTTTAATGGGTTCCTAGCCTTTTGTATTTTCGCCCTTAAAATAATAGCGCTTGATTTAACACGATATGCATCGCTTAACAAATATGGAAACATTACACATTTCGAAAATGTGTGACATTTACTAACTTATAATACTTTAATAAGAACATTTACATTTGAAATCTGTATTGCTTAAATATATAATAAATACACAGAATCCTGTGTAATGCTAGTGGTAAATGTGGAGATCGCATAAGTCATTCGCGACTTACCCAAGACAATGTTGACATGCTACTTTTTGCTCTCCAAAAACCTTGAACTAGCCAAGAAACATGTTTATCTTGTTAGCTGAATGGCTGCACTGTTTTGTTTTGCACTGTTGTTGTTTTTGCACAGTACCTTTTGAAAAGCTGTCTGGAATGTGTCTGGGGAGTAGTTGTTGCACTGTGAGCATTAATTGCACTTTATTATGTTGTTCTATGCTATATTGCACGTGTTTTTTATATCTTGTTATGATATTTTTCAAGTATTTTAATAAATGTTTCAAGTAGTTGGAATATTAGAAAAATATTTTTTTTACCGTGGTATCGAAATCTGCATCGATAATCATGTAATTTTACTGGTATTGGCACCGACTACTGAATTTTAGGTATCGTGACACCCCTACTCGACACAACATGAAACTTTGCTCAAAGTATCATCAGGAGCTGTACACATTAACTCAAGCATTGAGAACATTGTTTGTGTACACAGAGGCAAAAAAGCAGCCACCTTTCTTTTCAATAACAAACACAAACACAGTCTCCCAGATACTGTTCAACTTCACAGTAAATTGACCGTTTACAAGAGACTGCAAGTTCTCAACAGGTCAGGTGTCATTGTTCTTTCATCTTCAACGCCTTTACTGACTAGCCACAGAGACGACAACAGGACTAGCAAACATGATAATTAGTCTAGGAAGAGGTCTTTTCATGTCTTAGAGCAGCACACTTGTAAACTCTCGTCCCTGGGTGGGCTTGTACCACCAACTTTAGATTAACAGTGTAATGTGCTATCCAATTGCGCCAGGCTAGGAAACAATAGTCTGGTAATGGGGGGGGGGTGTAAAGAAGATTTCATTTTGGAATTCAGACCAAGGGCCTTGTATATAAGATTGCGCAGCTTACATACCAGAAGATGGCGTACGCATGGTTCCTTGCTGTCTCACGTTCTAAAGCCGGCCCAAGCTCAGCACAGAGTTCAAACAGAATAACTCTTGGCAACCTAAATTGACTCATAAGCCAGTCATCATCGCGGGCCAGCAAATCAGTTTGGTCTCTGAATACACGCTCTCTCCGGATTCTCCTATTTGCAATGTCTTCTAGCAGTTCCACAGCAGCCATTGCGCATCAAGTATAGCAGAATTATGTCCTTTAATAGACTAGACCTAATTTCCCACACCTTGTTCACCTATTTACACAATCCACAGAATCAATTGAACATCAACAGTGAGTGATTTTGCACAACTGTTACTGGAGGTGGATCCGGGCGTCATGCCTCCTGTGTGTTATGGATGAGCCAAAAACAGGCTCACAGAGACAATTGCATTTTCTCATGCCAATCTTGTAGCTGCACAGCAAGTATATATTTCATCTGTTGTAAATAATCTGTGCCGTGTGCAATGTTAACCATATACAGAGGGTGACGTGCATTTCCTGAATGATTTTGTTGTTCGTTTCACACCCTCAATTTTAACAGAAGTTATTGAGTGGTGGCAGATTAAGATAATAACATTTCCCATTTGGGTTTTGGCATTTTGATATGAGTCATCCACATCAATGATCAAACTTTTATTAGCGGATGTAATTATGTTTTTGGAATAGTCAATGTCATAGACGTATTACAGTAACTGTAGTGGACACTTTATTTTGTAATGTTTGGTGAGTAATGGAACTTTTCAGTTAGAATTTGTCACGTTACAGAGCCAGACAAGACTTTGCGTACGGCCCGCATATTCTCACGTCAAGTACATTTTTATACATCACACCATGTGCGTGGAAACCAGCGAGCTTTTCGTGCGTACACAACGTTTATACATGAGGCCCCAGGTATCTTTGGAACAATCTCTCTTTCTGCATAGGGAGGTCTAAAGTCCTCAGAATAACCAATAGTCTTCAAAAAGATGTCTCACATTTTATTTTCATAAACTAAATATCAATTCAGTTTTAGTAATGATTCTGTTACCATGTTTCTGACTTAAAAGTATTGTTTTATTGTTGTATATAATCCATTGAAGTTCAGGCTCCTAAAATCTTAATGCTCTTATTTATTCAACCTCCCATACTTCTGCAATGACTGCACTGTTGAATTGCTAAATCTTAGAAAGCTTGCAAGCAAGTATCATATTGCAAATTGTGCATCTGTTTCTTTTTTATGTGAAATGTACATAATAAAGCTGACATGGTCTTAAATGTTTGCTTCAGGGTTTGTTGGCATCATTTGGACAAAATTACATATTGCGTAACACTAAAGAATGATTGGCATGCAAATAGTCTAGAAAATCTAGAAACACATTTATTAAATATGAAATACACACATCCACCATCTTATTTAAAAAAACATGTGGACACACATACACAGAACAGATTGACTGACAGATACCCAGCCTAAAACCCCAAAGAGCAAGCAACAAGTGATGCACAGTGGCTAGGAAGAAACCTAGAGAGAATCCAGACTCAAGGGGGTGGCCAGTCCTCTTCTGGCTGTACCGGGAACAACTTCAAACAATTTACTAACATGCTATGTTACAACTTATTGCAGATATTAAAATTATATTACACATAATTTTAAGTCAGACACTAACACACACAGAGCAGAGTTCACAAACCAACTTCAAACAATTTGCTAACAAGCTATATTACACTCTTTGAACACAACATTATACACTATTTTACATGAGATTACAATAATATTACGAATAAAATTTCACACTAAATGTGGTTGGATGTACCATGTGCGCACCCCTCACCATCCCATAGATCTGGCCAAGGAGCTGCTGACAAGGCGGGGTCAGTGGGATTTGAGAAGGGTGGAAAATGCAGAAAAATTTCACACAAACAATATTAAAACTATATTACATAAATCTCCTATGTTTTTCTCATTTGTTCCAACCACTGCTCTTTGGAAACAGTCTCAGTGGAGGGACAATAAATCTTCCCCTTATACTGGCTGTGCCCAGTCAGCGCAGTTCGATGCTGTCCACACTTCCTGCAAGTGTTAGCCTCCACTTTCCTTTTGTATGTCTTCGGTGTTGGGCAAGGGGCAGGTGGAGCAGGACAGGCAGGGGGCAGGTGGAGCAGGACAGGCAGTGGGCAGGAGAACATAAGGGGCTTGCGAGGCTGTGTACCCAGGGGCTTGGGGGACAGTGAACAGAGTGGGGACATGGACCGGGCACGGGGCATTTGAGGCGGGGCGGGGAGCTATAAGGACAGGAGGGGAGGAAGCTCTAGGAAGGGCAGGGGCTGCTGGGATAAGAAATTGGAAAGTGAAGGCCTGGGGGAACAGCTGCCTCTCGGCTGCCAGCCTCAGTTGAACCACTGCTGCAGATGGAACAAATGTACTGGTTGCCCTCATCTTTGTCTTTACCTGGCCTGCTGTGCTCTGTGGCAGGTGATAGGCAAATGTCTCTCCCTAGTGTTGAGGTGGAGCAACAGCAGGGTGGACATTGGCCGGTGGTAGAGGCTCAGACGCTACAGGAATGGAACCAGGCAGATTTATCCCCTGCATTAAAACAGACAGATCCTGCCTCTTCACTCTGCGGTTGTGCCACTGGTTTAGGGTGGTCTGGTTCACCTCCACCAGCTGCAGAGTTGTGGACTGCATTATTGCCCCATTGGCCAGAATCGCCTGCCGTATTCTCTTGTAGTCCTGCAAAATGAGAGTCCACTTTGTCACAGTCCCATTTCCCTTCGTCTTTGGACTCTTGTGAAGAGAACAGAGCCTGACGAAGATGGCCTCCACAAGACGGCAGCAGTCTAGCCACTGAGCAGGTGACGCAGATGCACCCAGGACACACCGCTTCAGGCTGTCCACACCAGGAGTGAACACTGCCTTCTTTTTAGGAGACCTCAACTTCCCCATTGTAAGCCTGTCCTGGTACCTGGATGCCAGCACCAATCGCTGCTTGTCATAGTCCAACAGGTTCTGCCACAGACCCACAATGTTGCTGACCTATGAGAGAAAGAAAAAATATATGACAATGTGAAGCATTGTAACTTCTAAACCTAATCAACAGGTGTCTTTTCCAATAATAACACAAAAACACTGATGCTTACCTGCTGGTTGCTCAGGGTCAGCCGTGTCTCGATCGTCAGCTCTACCAAACACTCTGCCATGCTATCCACCAGGTCCATTCCTGGCATGTTGCGCTCATCCACAGCCTGAAACATTACAGTTTGACATTAGTAACTGATACCTAATGGAAGATGGCAATGAAATGACATTTAAATGGTTGAAATCTGTTTCAAAATTTACATACCAACTGCTCTTCAGGCGGAGCACCTAGAACATCTGGTGGACTGGCAGCAGGCTGGAGACCAATGGGCGCAGGCAGGGGACCAGTGGGTGGAGTCTATGTAGTGGTGGAGACAGTGGTGGTGTCTTCCAGAGAACTACCCAGTGTGAGGTTCAGTGGCTGGGGACTAGAGGGTGGAGGCTGTGTAGTGGTGGATATGTCATCCAGAAGACTACCCAGTGTGAGGTCCATTGTGTAGTCCTCAAAGCCTTCATCTTCCTCCTCGTCATCTTCTATGACCAGGTCCTCCAGTTACTGGTCCGTCTCCTCTTTGTCTGGATCCACACTCTGGATCGGCTGTCCTGTCTGACGGAAGAGATAGGAGTGGACTATCAGCTCTCCTAGAAGTAAAAACAATATTACAAAATGCAAATTAGTATTCACAGACAATAAATAAAAACAAAATGTGTTTAAGAAATGAGTCAAGATTCCAGGGAACAAAGTCCAAATTCATACTTACCAGTGTAGTTGTCGGGGGGCGAAAAGAGGACACAAACTTCTCCCCGAACACCTTTGCACTGTTGTTGACTGACTGAACCATATCTCCAGCGTAGCTCAGCAGTGAGGAGGGTTTGGTGGAGAGGGATGCACCTGCTCGGTCCTGGTTCCACCTGTTCAGGCCTTCTAGGAGATACAGCTGAAAATTCAGGCTGTTGGCACTGGTCCCTGAATAGAAACATGAAGCATTTAGAAAATAATTGAAATAAATAGTATCTAAATGAATCATTAAAGTGAAACATTAAAGTGGTACTAACCTGGAATTAACCTGTTTAGGTGGCAGTGGAAGGACTCGAGGGAGGTGGAGCCTCGAGCACACCTACACTTGGTCAGGATGACCCCGTCTTTGGTGGTGGTGCTTCCTACTGAGGTGTAGACACCCCTGGCACATCCTGGATGCATTTGACATGCCTCTGCTGCACGCGCCAGATGTGCTCCATCCTCACCCGGTCCAGCAGTGGCACCCCGAGCAGGTCTCTCCCTTTGTCCCCCATCAGCTTCTGCAGCAGGTGTTCAATGCAGCGAGTGGTGTCTTCCTCCCACGAGTCCTCCGCCGACAGTAGATGGCCAGCTCCTTCTTAGTGATGTGCCTGTCCACCATGTCACTGGTGAGAGGCACTCCCTCTCGTCGGAGCTGCTCCCTCTTGGAGTGACGCAACAGGGCAACGTCTGCTGCATCCCACTCGAAGATGCAAACAGAGAGACGGCCCATGAAGGTAGGGTAAAGAGGGTGTGCGTCGGTGGTGCATCCTGCTGCCAGCCGGCGCATGAAATGCCAGATGTCCAGCCTGATGTAGAGGTCTGGCCACCCTCCAAACCTGACCTGGAGCTTGCTCTGGCCCTCCTTCACACAGCAGCCACAGTCCACATATAGCAGCACTGGAGGAGCTACACCTGCCTGGCTGTAGCGCTGAAGGAGACCTGAGGCCATCATATCCAGACCTGCTCCTCCCTGAGCAGTCGGGACGCTGATGAGGATCTGACCGATCTCATTACTCACACTGCTCAGCCACAGTGCCGTCCCCCTTGCTGTACCCAAGAGCTTCCTTGTGATCTGAAATTACACAAAATATACACTAAATGACAGCTTGTGTGAATCTTAGACTGTTTTGTTACAATCTTACATTGAGAACTACACGGCTCATTTACTGGTTTCAATCCTACTCTGTGAGTGAGTGCATTTTTGGTAAGAGCACACATTATCATAGTAATAATAGCAATAATTCATGTTTTGTGTTATCTTTTGTGTACTAATAACATTAAACAATTTCTTCAGCTGCTTCTTACTTTCTTGGTGGAGTCCATCTTTAAAAAGGATCTGAAGGTTGACGTAATGCCTGCCTTAATGTGGTCCAGCCAGCTGATGATGTCCTGGCCGTAAACAGACAGCAGGCACTGGCTGGTGGGCACATCAACTGGCTCCGTGGGCTCCTGGCAGGCCATTGGAAAGAGGTTGGGTTCGTCCACAAAGGAAGCACATTCTCCTAAGTAGTCTACCAGGCGGTCCGACCCCTCCCCACTGTGGTTCTCTCTCAACTGCTTCACCAGGCGGGTTGGCTGTTGCCAAGAGTGCGCTCCCTCAACATACGGATGACCCGTATTTCACACGCATACCTTTAGGAAGAAATAGATATTGTTTTCAATTATCATTCATTAATGTCAAATACCCGCATACCCGACTGGACAGTATTAATTGACACATCAGTTGATTAAAACACGAAAGATTCCATGTAAATAAAAACTCATGTGTCGAGATCAGATGGAACTTCCTCCGATGAGGCAAGTCCAGTTGTTCCAGGACAGTCTGGCTGGTGGACAGATAATTCAGGCAACACACAGTGCACCTGAGTGTCTCCGTCACCATCAGGTAGTACCTGTCGATGTCCAGGAATTTCCGAGCCCACTTGTGGACCCTGTATCCAGTCAGCTGTTTTCCACAGGTTGGACAAAACACCCTCACCACAGTAGGTAGGGTATCCATGCCAGGAGCCGGTGTGTAAAAACAGTGGTCTGGTGTTGGAGCCTGATGGTATATCAGGGACGGGACAGGGGGGCAGCTTGCCAGTTCGAAACAAAGTGGAGGCAATCCACCGCTGATCCTGAAGGGGGATTGTCTTGGTCATCTACACAGGCAGCCAGAATGGAGCAGGACCATGGACAGGTGGAGGGAGCTCATGCTCATCCTAATTCAAAACAAGACAATATTCAATAAATGTGATCACTCATAATATCCTCATGGTAACATACCATTCTAAAAGGAGTTATTAAAATGTGAAGCACTTTACAATGGCTCCAGCAGAGTGGTTAGAGGCCTGAGAGACTGCACCAGCGGTCACGTTGGGATTAACTGAAGATGAGGTCCTCCTGGAGACTGCAGCAGGGCTTGAGGGAGGGATGGATAAAGGGGAGGAGGGGCTCCTGGAGGCTGCAACAGGGCTAGAAGGGCGCTGGGAGGCACGCTCATGGGTGGAAGAGCTGGATGGCTTAGGAAATGGAAAATAGCAGAACGATATCAGGTAATGTATTGATAATAGTACTGACAATATCGACGAGGCTCAGTTATTTCAACCATTGAGTTGAGCATATTTACCTGAACTGCCTTCCTAACCACATTCAGGTTTAGCTGCATCTCCATGTGAACCTCCAAACCTGAAAGAGAAGGAAAAATTACATTCATAATGAAAGAATGACAAGTTCAATTTCAGCCATGTAGGCGCAGGAGCAGTGGCAGAGATCGAGCCAGGGGCAGCATTGGTCAATGAGCCAGGAGGGGTAGCAGTCGTAGAGGCATGAGCAGATCCAAGGGAAGCAGCAGAGGCATGTGTTGGTCCACTAGTAAGCTTTTAAAAACATAGAGAACAAAAATAAACATATCAGTGCTCAAGAATGTGATTTTGTTTTATCATGAATAAAGCAACTTTTACATTACCGTCTGTTGGTGAAATCCGAATAGACATGTCTGGACTACCAAACAGGCTTGTCTGTCCCTTGGCTTGCAGTGGACACCTCTGTAACAATTCAAAACAAGCATTAAATATAAAATCTATTACAATAAACGTTGCATCCTCTGGTCATCCTTCAGCTGCACTTCATTAGTAATAAATGTCTAGTGACCAACCGTTCTGGTAGTTATACAGTGTGATTTCAAATGCGATCAACCTTCCCCTATAGCTGTACTATTGCTATGATTTTCTGTGAATATAGATACCTTCTGAAAGTGGTCATACCCCCTTTTCTGCCTCGGGGCTGGCCGGTTACCCGCATTAGCAGGCCAAACCCCTGAGGTAGCAAACCGATTCAAATGGGACATTCACTCCTCGTTGCCAGAGCCATAGAGAGAGAGAGTTGCGTCAACTCCGTTCACTTCAGTCAGTTTTTTTTACAGCAATGGCGGATCATGGAGACCATCAACAGTTCCAAACAAACTGAGATACTACCAGTGTCGCCGTATAGAAATAACGTTTCATCAGCTCCTTACTGAGGTAATAACTTTCAAATCCGAATTACTTTTTAAACCTGCATTGCAGACACATTTTAGCTGACGTTATTGAGCGTAAGTTTATAAAATCAACGAATTTAAATGTTTGAGGAAAACTAGCTAACTTCAACAGTTAACAATCAATTTACAGCACTTGAAACAGCTTTCATATAATAGATCATACCAAAAATTGTTCTTGTCACAGCTGCTCCCATAGACTTCAATGTATTAAAATCATACGCTTGTAACTTTTTAGAGACGCATGAACCACGTGACCGTACCACGTGACATTATAATTTTTTACCCTCCATTGACGCAACTCTCTCTCTCTATATCTCTGCTCGGTGCTTTGTGCGTCTTTGGCTTAGACATCTGAAGTTGACAGGATGAAGTTATCAAACTACCACAATAACATGGGAACACAAAATATACTGACGTAGCTAGATGGGCTTATATCAGCCATCATTTCAATGTCACCTACAGTAGATCTATCTAGTACCAGTAACTAAAGGTTTTTTTAGATTAGAAATAAAAGGTTATATCATACACATTTTGAAATGCTTATGACGTTATTGGCTAACGATAATGTATACAAATCTAATTCTTTGCTTAGTACAGTAGCGTTAGCTAGCTAAAGCTGTGCCCCAAAGCTAAAGTACTAGCTAGCCTACGTTGACAAACGGCAGCATTTCAAAGTTATCACTCATTAAATTCCATCAATTCCAGTATAATCCATATTTAACATTGTTACCTTGTGTAATAAAATCAATCCAATTGAGTCTTGCAGAAAGTACACGATTGCGGTCGTACAGTCTAATGGGTTCACAGTCAGCAGTGTTGGTCACGTTACTAATAGGTACCAATTAAGCCCACCAAAATCTGAGTTCAGTTATCTTTCATATATAATGACAGTTTATTAACATATTCATTTGATAAAATACATTCATTTATTTGTGTATATTTTATGAATGAAGTCAAGTCTGGCATGGGCTTAATTGGTACTGTGGCACAATTTAAGCTCATAACAAAATAATTAACAAAATATAAAACAATTTTTTTTTTTAAATGTAGTGAAAATATCAAATATTTATTCCATAATAAGTATCTAAAATGTTGTTTTATGTTTGGCTTGCTTTAGCCAATTTGTCACCTGAACCAAAAATGACCATCATGAAACCACAAACATGACTTGAGGAGCAGCTCGTGAACAAGAGTTAAGACTACAATTACTATTCTCATAAGCTACATTCATAGGTTTTAGTTTTTTATGTAAAGCACCTTGAATTGCCATTGTGTAGGAAATGTGCTATATAAATAAACTTGATTATATTGATAATATAACAAATTTTAAGGTAGTAAAAACACTGACACTGAAACAGTCATTAACCTGTCTTACATTAACATTTACATTAAGTATGTAATGTTTTTGCCAACGCATCTCCTGAACTAATAATGTTTGAACATCAGATATCAAACACATGATTTGCAAAATAGCTGATATAGAGTCTACCCTACTTTCAATGCTTTTAGTTTGTTTCTTTTTGCAAAGCATTTTGATTTCTTGGTGGTTTGCCTGGTGAAAAGGGCTCCCTGCAGGTTAGCCCGGCTAAGGATAAACCTCTGTTGAATATCCTTAACCTTCTCCTGTATAGACACATTGGCCCTCATTTATCAAATGTGCATAGAAACCAGTGTAGATCTGAGCGCAGAAATTCTCTTATGACGCGACTCACGTGTGATTTACAAAACAGTTGTATCACTCCAATTCCAGTGTACGAATGAACGGGTGTTGATTAATCAGAAGGTTGAAATCAATCGTAATTTAAATCTCATGCCCACATATATGCACGGATTAGAGGCCTTGCCCTTAGAATTTACGACATGGATAAGCTAAATCCGGCAAAGAAAAGGAATTTCTCTGAGATAAATAGAGATGTTCAGGTGCAGGCCAACCACTTGGTTTTATTTGGAAGCTTAAAATCAGGCATCGATTGTTCAAGTAAAATGCAGTGTTGAGGTTACTGCTACACTCATTGAAAGCGATTAATGAGAACCTGAAGTGCATTTTAAATAAATGAATTATTTTCACTGAAGATTCCACATATTTTTTAAGTAGCTTTCTCACCCAAGATAGCACTTACTATATTAAAAGTGGATAATTAGATCCTGTCTCCTTCGTAGAGCCCCCAATGGTGGCTGTTGTGGCCACTGATCTCCATTGAATGGCACCATTCTCCAGCGTAATATCGTGGAGAACCCCGCATGCCATAATTATGTTGCAGGCCTGCTCTGGGGTGTATATAGTCCCCCCACCCTGCTTACCCAAGACAGAGCCACCTGCCATTGAGCAAACTTATACATCACTCCATTGTGGTTCGTGTGCGTGTGCACACTATTGAACCTGCGCTCCTGCTTGTTTTCTGATTTGCAAGCGGTGTTAGGTACACAGTCGGGGCATAACCTTTGTCACCAAAAGGAATCACATCCAACCGTTTCACCAAAGAACTATGTAGAACTATTATAATTATTCTAAGAGGGCGTAACTCACAGAGGAGATGACACCAGCCATGCAGTGTGCCCTCCTGTCTACATTCCACCCGGCCACCGGGCTACTATATTCAGAACAAACATCCTGGCATCACATTTGAGCTGAATGTTGATTGAATTAAAGTTTTTGTGATTGATAAATGCGTAATCATTCATGGATGGTGGCTACAGACGCAGTACAATCAATCGCCCAATTCGCCCCAGTTGGAAACCCAGCAATCTCATAAAATTGTCTTTTAATCATAGTTTGAATATACCAGAAAGGGACTTCATAGACGCCAAAACTGCTGGCATACTTCGACTATTGTTGGCTGTGATATATACCAGACCTGTCCCTGATCTCCCGCTGAAAGGTCCCAATGTAGACCGCTCAAATTAAGGTCCTCCAGATCTGCCATTGCTTATATATATATTTAGGGCCCAAGCCAACGGCGAAGGGCCTATTGTTTTCGTAAAGATTATTAGGGCCCAAGCCAACGGCGAAGGCCCTATTGTTTTCCAAAAGATTATTAGGGCCCAAGCCAACGGCGAAGGCCCTATTGTTTTCCTAAAGATTATTATTAGGGCCCAAGCCAACGGCGAAGGCCCTATTGTTTTCCTAAAGATTATTATTATTATTATTATTATTATTTTTTTCCTACCTTTTGGGCACTTTTGGGGCCCTTAACATGCTCAAAAACTCTTGAAAATTTGCACACGGGTCAGAACCCGCGGCCATCAGAGCCGGGCTGAAGCTGGTACCCGGGCG
>JACXGM010019921.1:0-18155 GCA_016801145.1 Umbra pygmaea | reverse complement strand
CCCCTCCAAACATTCTGCCCCCCTTGTCCCCCTCCAGTCTCTGATTGATGCCCATGACAAAGTGGCAGCCAAGTGTTACGAGATGCCACCATCGGAGGTGCCCAGTGACACCACGGCGACCGGGCCGCTCGTGACCGCCGATGCGGTCAGGATGATTGGCATCCAGAAGAAGATTGGGGAGCCACTGGTGAGTGGATGACCGCCTCCCAAATGGCACCCTAATCCCTATAGGGTGTGCCATGTAACAAGTGCAGATTCATAGAGCTCAGACGATAGCCAACAACCATACTGAAACCTGCTGAAATCATTCCTTATAATTTAGGATGTCATTAAAGTAATGGGCTTGGTTTGCTAAGAAGCATGCTTATTTTAGAGTCAATAGCTACTGCAGTAATGGGCTGGGTTTGCTAAGAAGCATGCTTATTTTAAAGAATCAACAGCAACTGCAGTCAGGGTGGGAAATTAACTTTGTGGCTGGTGGATGCCAAAATTACCAGCCACTTTGATTTTTTACCAGCCACTTTTTCCCAAATTCAAATACATCAAAGAAAACACAC
Source organism: Umbra pygmaea (assembly GCA_016801145.1). NCBI lineage: Eukaryota > Metazoa > Chordata > Actinopteri > Esociformes > Umbridae > Umbra > Umbra pygmaea. The sequence goes on along the minus strand of JACXGM010019921.1, from coordinate 17,598 downwards.
TAGTATATTCTATATTGCTTCAATACATTAAATTCACTATGAATACATCTGTTATTAATATTGGTCAATTAATAAAGGGACATTTAGTGAAGACAAGTCCGAGATGAATAATTTTTAAGATGATTGAAACATTGTGCTAATCTGTTTGCTAATTGTATGTCCAACTACCATATTTTAGTCAACTACTTTTAAATCACTCATGCAACAGTAGGCAGTATCAACTTTGAGAGGTGTAAAACTTTGTTGTAACACCTGACGAACACCACAATATTTACACATTTGTAAATTCATTTTCTAATAATCTGTTTGGAAAACATCTGGGATTACTAATAAAAATATTGAAGCATTGGTTAAATGATTAGATGATTAGCAGACAGTCTTATCCAGACTGATTTACAGTACGTTAAGCACGGGGGCATTCTTCCGGGAGCAATTTGGGTTGAAGTGCCTGGCCCAAAGACAACATTTGACACAGCAGGGAATCTAACCAGCAACCTTCTGACTACTAGTCCGACTCCCTAACCACTGAGCCATCTGACCCCCAATAATCACCCATCAAAGTTGCAAGTGCTTCTTCAATAATGAAACGAAACATCTTACAACATTAAATATAATAAAAAAACCATATTATGGAGATTTTAAGATACTTGAATTAGAATCCGCTGTTAATAAACTAAGTTACAGTGGAGAAGTGGGACATTGCGCATGTAAATGTCTCTGGATTCTGATTAACGCCGCTCTCGTTTTCCCAATCAATATCGCAGACTAAACGAGTAACTTGAGTGACAGCTGAATCATCCAATGAGCGTTTAGAATTCCGTGCTGTATGTGTGTGATTTTATTTTTCGATAACATAAAATCGTATCATAATCACATCAACTTCCCCATATCTGTAATTATACACGTTTTGTCTTTGACATTTTCTATATTGACTTAATCTAGTTTACTCGGGCTTAATACTGGGAACTATAAATTGATTTGTTTTTCTTCTGTACCGCACTATGTTTATGGTACAGCAGCTAAAGGCTGGAGTTCCCACAGACTAGCTCTGCGAAAACCAATCAAATATGCACCTCGACAGAAGTGCATCTTTCTTTGTTAATGAGTAAGCTTCCGCATTTTTGTCAAACGCATTTATCTCAACCGAAACAAGTAATGTTTAAAGTAGCCGAAAAGAAAATGTATCATATGTTGTACAATTCACCCACCAATGTGAAAATCTACCCGCATTTGGCGGGTGGCGGGTGTTTAATTTCCCACCCTGACTGCAGTCAACATGTTACTAGTAATTCTAAGGCTTATTTTTAAATAAACAAAAATTTTGTTCACATTTATGAAAAAAAAAATATATTGTTATTAAGGGATGCTCCTGGGTGACTGGTCTGAAAATGTCCACCACAGACTAGGTTCAAGCTTTGACTGCGCCACTTGTTGGCATATTGGTCTGCATCACCTGAGTTTTTTCATTCAGTCAGTAGGTTTGTGGTGTAGACATTCTTAATAAAATGGAGGAACAGTGATTAAGTAAATCCAAACTCTTACCGTCGGCTGCTGGGTAAATTGGAAAATCTTGTCCATTTAAGCTTGTACCCGCCCTCCTACCAGGGGGTGACATTCCGGGTGGAGCGCGGTGAGCTGGTGATCGCCAGGATACTGCACGGCACTGTGATTGAGCGGCAGGGAATGCTGCACACGGGTGACGTCATCCGAGAGGTGAACGGGCGCGAGGTGGGCAGCGACCCCAAGGAGCTCCAGGAACTGCTGAGGGACAGCCAGGGGAGCCTCACACTGAAGATCCTGCCCAGCTACCGGCACACGCCGCCGCCTCCGCAGGTGAGGGGTGGAGTAGGGTGGGGTGGGAGTGACGGGGCTAAAAAGTCCAAAGGATTAGTAACCCCTTTACTCTGTCCCCATTCATCCTTGAATAGGATGCAGTCCTATTTTGAAGCATCTAATGTATTTACCCGAGTATCCGAATGGCCCTGGTTCCCTAGAAACGGCATTGGAAAGCCTGTGGGATCCTAGAACTTACTCTGGGATCCATTACAGGCTGTATTCAAAGATCTCTTAAAGCCCTCCTATTCAACCATGAAACACAAAGCTAGTTCAACTGCTTTTATTTTAACACAATCATGAAACATTTCCTTCTTTGGCAACCCTAAAGATTTTAAATAAAACCAAACTGTGTCATCTTGAAATTCTATGCTCTTTGGTTTGTCTCAGTCTCCAGAAATTTCCATGGGTATAAATATGAAGAGCCACACGTCAAATCCCTTTCAGGGATTAACATTAACGCTTGTCTGGGACGAGTACTAAAAAACTATTGACAGACAAGTAGAAAAATCATAATTTAACAAGTACAGTGATAAACTAATCTGCAATTGTTGACTTTTGCAATGTTTGGCAGTCTTCTGACTGAACTGTGGTCAAACTGACACAGCGCTGTTTACGCAGTGCATGTGCTCATTCCTTTTTATAAAGTAGGCAAAAAAATGCACCTATAAAGATTGTGATTTATTGCATACATATAACAGCAGTTTTGAAAATGCAGACTCTTCAAAAACTAGGTTTTATAGATTTGACCTGCGTTTATAACTTGTGTATATCTTTGGTGTACTCGGCGCTCTAAAATTCAGGAAATTGGCCTATAATGATGTTTGAACATTTGTATTTATAAATAACGATTTTAGGTAATAAAATCATAAGGATATTCTAGTGATTTTTCTCCATCGAAAGTGTAGGAAAAAATGAGCGTTTTTGGGGCCTTTCATTAAAAGCATCAGTTATACAAAAGGTATACCTAAATCCTAATTGGTTCTCTAGTAAGCTAATAAGAGTATTTCACCCATTGTTCAGTAAGGACCTTTTTCCATTTTTACAAATTACAACTGACCATTTTCAGATATTTGAAAAAGAAACCATTTCTATCTTATTTTTCAAACAACCCTTGAAAAGTTGGTTGCAATTTCAATTTAATCTACCTGAAAATAATACGTTTTTCAGGGTTTAAAATTTTGTGTAAATAATGCTGAATTCTGCATTACCGCGTCCTCTGTATAGTTTATCATAAGGCTCTTCAAAGTATTTTTGACATTTTAAAAGCTGGACAAAAACCATCACATTTTTTATTGAACTGCATGTGAGAGTGGCCAAAATTGGATGGAGTGTCAAGGAGAATAATTAGAAGCATTGTGTGAGAGAATATTCCTTTAAATAGACCTAATCTACTGTTCCTCAATTTCTCACTTATGCACATGATTAAGAGTTGTAAATAAGGTCAGGTTCAAAATAGCAAGTGACCATCTCCCAAGAAAGTGACTCTGTTACTATGGTAACCTTAGTTGCAGCTAAAATATCTGTTACATCATATGTCTTGATGACAAAGTTTTTAAACATTGCAGCAGTATACTATGTTATTTCTAACTAACAAACTTTTGTCAAACATATTGGCAAAATATAAGTGACTGGTAGGGAGGGGTACTGAAACCTGGTATTAAACAGGCCCCGAAGCTATATTATGAAAGACCGTAATATCAATAAATGCCAAGGTAATCTGTTCTGTTTTCAGTACTGGAGGAATTAGGAAAATAATTAATTAATAATTATTGTTACATAAAAACCTTGCACATAAAATCTTACACATTTTCTCTCTCCAACTGTTTCTAATTTGCTTTAAGATTAAGTGACTACGAGTGGTGCCACTAATGACTCATTTTCTAACGACTAATGTTTATGGTAGAAAATGTGGTAACAGTATTTCAATAGTCTGTAATGCATCAACAGATTGACTGTCAATAAAATGTAAATGAACTAAGACTAATCTTATACGTCATAACTTGTAGCCCTTCTCCGTTTTTTTGTTATGTAGTTGACATCTATAATTCTTAACACACAGCACAAATAAATGTTTGGCAATGTTATAGAGGTGAAAATAAACTTCAACTACTACAGACCGGAAATTAGTTTACCCAGTTTCAACAATAGAACGTATATATATATATATATATATATATATTAGAATAATGATATATTTTCTTTTCTATGGGCGCATCTTCATCAACTCCTGTGTGTTTCTTTTTTAGTTGCTTGTGCATCGTGTTTGTGCTCCCGTGATAAGCAACGGAGGTTTGACTGTACAGGCCACTCTTGTTACCATTTGGCCTGAAATACTCCCATACTTTGGAAGCTTTAATGTCCAGTGCAAAATCTCTGACTTGATTCGGACACACCTGCCTCCGCCATTTTTCATATCAAAGCAGTGAATGTGGGGGAAGAATATAGCAGATTAACCAGCAGGGCGCGCCCAAAATGATGTGAAGGTGAATTACAGTGAGCCGTTTGAGACCAAAAATAAATATGTGCTCAATAGTAAAAAATTGCTGTTGACCAATTTTCATGGTCAATTACATCAACTAAATCGACTAATCACGACAGCACTAGTGAATATACTGATGCGTTTTCGCTATTCCCAATACAGAAGAGAGCACTCACTCATGCAGAGCCTGTGTTTCTGCTCACAAGCTAGCGCATGCGCACACAAGAAAGACTGATCATGTTTTTCTGTCCACTATCACCACTAATTAACAAGTGTGGTTACACTTCACCAGAGTCAATGTTGACAATGCTCATTGCCAAAAGTGAAACAGACTTTTTCATTCTGTCGCATCTGAAGACATTAAATAATCATTAATTGAAATAGTCATCACAATCAGAGGTCTTTAATAAAGTTTCATATACGGGATGATTACTCTTACCAACTTAAAGGCGCTCACTATGGATACAAGGTTGCTGGAGAAAGGTAGATGATCAGGGCCCGGTTCCCCAAAACATTCTTATCGCTAAGTAGTTCTTTACCTAATAGGTTTCCTATTAGGTTAAGAACTACTTAGCGATAAGAACGTTTTGGGGAACCAGGCCCTGACTTTTTTAACCCAAATACCAGGTAGCACTATGCCAATTTGCACTGCCTCAAGGTGGAGGTCTGGGCAAAGTCGGAGAAGCCATAGTCAGGCTCGAACCAGTGATTACCCTAGCATAGTTTGTCGTGCGAGGCAGCAACCTAGCCTACTATGGCACGCAGGCCCATGCAAATGTTTTTTATTTTTATTTTCTGTGGGCTTATAAACTATTGTACAGATCAACTCACTGTAGTAAGAACTGTGATAAACATTCTGGATTTTTTGTGTTCTGCAGGTGTTTCTGAAGCCCCAGTTCAACTATAACCCAGCCACAGACAACCTGATCCCCTGTAAAGAGGCTGGTCTGGCCTTCTCCAAAGGTGACATCCTACACATTGTTAACAGAGAGGACCCGAACTGGTGGCAGGTAGCTACAACTGACCACACCATCACACAGGTGGCACCTTGTTCCCTAGGTAGCACACATTTTTAAGGAACACTCTAAACCCCTAAACACCAAAAACGTTTGTACCGGTCATGTTTTTGAAATGGCAGTTACTAAGAACACCTTCTTAATGTGCTCTGTAACTTTCCTAATTGTACATTCGGTGATGTTTTTTGTCACTGCAGGCATTTTTGAAAACTATAGCTATATTGAGGGGAGGCGTTTAGTTTATATTATTTGTCCCACCCCTGAATGGAGTCAATTGGAATATAAAATGTACGTATTGAGTTTGAGAATACTCGTTAAATATGTGGTTTTCTACAACTGCTTGTGCAAGTGATGAAATTCCCAAAGAGCTGGATGATTTGTGTGACAAGTGTTTGAATGGTAATATACAACCAAACATGTTTGTTCTGGAATACAGTGAGGGAAAAATATTGGTAAGACAGGGACTTTAATGATCAAATTAACCTGCTGCATTGGATTTGGCCACTGGTGAAGATATTGTTGATCCCAAGTCAAACTGTCAATGGTGGTGTTTATGGAAACAGAGACGTACATTTTTTGTTTTAAAGAGTGGGAAAGGGCTACATTTTTGCTTTCAACCATCTCTAGCCAAAAAGATGATTTCTATCTTTGTTAAATTATCTGAGTTTCATATCGACCAATGTTTATGGAATCCTTTAATATTCAGAAAAAATGACCTGGATATACCAGCCGGGTCCATAGGGTCTAGCACTAGCAGAGCTAAGAAACTGGTTAGCATGATCTACAGTCTGTTTGAGTTCATCCAAGTAAATACACAATGTAAAATTTAAAAACAAGTGACAGAATCATGCTTAATCTGTACCATTTATCTAGGTAGTATAGCTGTCGGTTGACTTAGTGGGAAGTAGTGACCGATTCTTTGGTTAGTGATACAGTGACTGGCAAGTAGCTCACATTGTCTCGGTGCAAAGAACATGGGTTTAGCTGATTGTCATCACATACCGTTTATTTGTCTGGGTATATACTTTGATGAACGTGACGTAAAATACAAAAAATGTATAGAATATTGCCCAGCCATTTAGAGCGAGGTAGTTGGTTTAACTCGTTACAGACTTGGTTAGAATTATTGACCCAAAGTATCGTTAGAGTAGACGGTGAAATGGCAATTTAGTTGAAGGCCTTGTGTTGGGGCAAAGTAGGCACTCGACGGGGTGTAGCATAAGCATGACATACTATGTATTTGTTTTTTTACACGAGACACTGACAATATGAAATAAATTTTTGTACAACATATTTGTTAATGTTTTTAATAATCAGTTGTTAAATGTATCGTTTTTGCTATAACATACTCTTATTGTTTCTTTACACACAATAAAATTGCATTTGGTTAAAATTCACTAGCTTTATAATGAATTCACAATGAGTATTGCAGTGAATTAAAACAAGCGCTATTATTTTTTTATTAAATGTCCGAGTACATGCTGGCATTATATAGTGTTGCCAGGCGAATTGGCTCTGGACTACATATCGTATAGAGAGAGGAAAGTCAGGCCATGTCGCCCAGCCCTACTTTGTACGTCAACATAGCGGCACCAAACGAGTGTTGGTTTAGTTGATATGTCCGTTCGCCAACGCACCATCATTGTGCACGTCTAACTTGTCAAACCGTTTGATGCCTATTCAAAATTGTACACAAATTACATACATTTCATATTTAATGAAAAGGCTTTCGTGTTAGCAGGGAATATAAGTCGCTAGTGTTCTCAAACACAGATTTCAAAGTATTTCTGATGTTGAGTTTAACATCAAGAAATTGGAAATAACTTTTTGTGGAATGTGTTCTGAGGAGTATGCGGTGCCATTGTTGTGGTTTGTTGTTTAAGATTGGGATGAACAGTAGAATGACATCTGACCTTTTTCTTTGTCTTAAGGCGGTCAACATTGCGGGAGGAGCCACAGGTCTGATCCCCAGTCAGTTCTTAGAGGAGAAGAGGAAAGCTTTTGTGAGGCGAGAATGGATTGCGTCAGGTATGGGTCTTCACACTGTTTTACATACAGTATACACTACTTTACATTGTAGCAAAGTGTCATTTCTTCAGTGTTGTCAAAAAGTTATAATCAAATATTTACAAAAATGTGAGTGGTGGACTCACTTTTGTGAAATACTGCACCTGTTACGTAGTTAGGTTATAGGTTACGCAGGGAGGGGAATAACATTCAGCTCATCAGACGATTCCTAAAAATAAAGATTGTTCTAGTCCTGCATCTTGAGTCGAGTCTGAAGTCTTTTGATGACAAGTCTCAATTCAAGTCTGTAAATGAAAAACATGGAAATTGTCAGGTTTGCCTAAACTTTTGCGCGCGCGCGCGCGTGTGTGTGTGTGTGTGTGTCCACGAGTACTGTAACCGCAGTGTAGCCTGAAATGAAACGTATTAATGAAAGTGTTACGAGTCGCAGCTTTGATACGAAGCGTACTTGAGAAATCCTTTCTACTACCTATTAGGGAGTGCAACTACCTGACCTCTGGCTACTTCTGCACTAAAACCTTCTTTAATGGCTATTTTTACCTGAAAGGTGTGAATTTGTAACCCTCTGTTTCAGTGAGCTTTGTGCTTGTTTTCCTCTCTTTGTAACCCTCAGTTTCAGTGAGCTTTGTGCTTGTTTTCCTCTCAGGTACACTCTGTGGCACACTAACCGGAAAGAAGAAAAAGAAGAAAATGATGTACCTGACAGCTAAGAACGCAGGTGTGTACGGCAGCCTTTAGACAATACAGCTCTTTTTACAGGCCCATTCTAGAGGACCACCAGACATCACGTAGTTGTCGTACCGCTGAACTGGCACATTTGACTCGAAGCACCAAAAACAAATGACACCATCTTGTTGACTTGGCATCTTTTAGAAGAGTGTATACAACACCCTCCTTGTTAAAAAATAGCCCTTTTGTGACCACATTACTGACTATGCCAACTTTAGCAGCTATATTTGCATCCATATGTATTGTGGTTTTACAGCACCCACTCATCCATACAGAATAGCTTTACCTCAGGCACAGTTTGGAGATTTCAAAATGGAACTGTTTATTTCAGATCCTGCACAACACATCAAAGTGTCTTAGGTTTGGACTTTGACTACGCCATTTCAACATTTAAAACGCCTTGTTGTTCAACCCTTCTGATGTAGACTTGTTTGTGTGTTTCGGGTCATTGCCCCTGTATTTGACCTGATTACAGCCTCAGCTCATGGACAGATGGCCTGACGGTCTCCTGTAGAATTCTTTGGTACAGAGCAGAATTCATGGTATCTCCTTATATAGCAAGGTGTCCAAGTTCTGCTTTATCAAAATGTCCTCAATCCCTGACACTGCCGCCACCTATCAACATTGGTATGAGGTTATTTTTGCAGAAAGTTATGTTGGTTTTCACATGAAAACAGGGACCATGTTTCACATCTTACCTCTGCAGGGCTTGATATTAACACTTGTCTGAGACAAGTAAGAAAAAACTCAATTTAACAAGTACATTGATTATGCTAAACTACGGTAATTAATTGTCAATTAGTGACTTGTGAAGAGTATTTTTTGCCATGAAATGGGGGGGGTGTGGTGTTCGCCCCGATTTTACCTTATGTTCTCAAACACTGTTTTGCGTTTTATTTTGAGGCCTTGTTGTGTGATTTCACTTCATATTAAGTTGGTGCTTTCAACAGCAATTGAGTTGACAAAATTTCCCAGTTGACCTTAATTCCCTGGTAGACGAACTTGATGCTATTGCAATAATCACAAAAAGCCCTCCCTGAATACAAGGGGAAAATGTAAATGTACTTTTACCATGAACCCTGGTTTCATAATGACATGGTGGTGAGATGTATTGCTTGGGTCCCAGAAATACAGACATGCATGTTCATAAATAAAAAACAACGCCTCCTTCGGACAAGTAGTTTTTACTATCGGACAAGTAAAAAAACAAGGAAGGACAATGAAGTTATTGTCAAACCCTGTTCTGGACAAACTGAAAATAGTGGAAAAAAGCTGTATGGGGCAAATGCAAAATAGTGTAGAATTTATAAATTGGAGGGCGTTGCTAAAGCTATTCTGGGTCTGGACCACCAATACCATCTCCAGAAATATATATATATATATATATATATATATATATATATACACACACACACACACACACACACACACACACACACACCGCTTGAACATACAGTCCGAATTTAACCTGCTATCCACCAAAGATGTAGACAGGTTGCTGTTACATTCGTGGGCTACATACTATGAGCACGGTCACAGGCGAGCCGTCTAAAGGAGCGCTTATTAAATCACCGTGCTGCCACTCTTCCAATTCCACAAATGAAAGACATGTAATTTCTGATACTATGGGGATCAATGACATTCACATCTATATTTTCCTCACTTCAGAGGAATCAGTCACCATCAGTTCCCTTTAGACACCACCAATATGACCAATATGAAAAAAGAGTTTTTGGATGCTTTGGAGACTCCCACAGTTCCTGCTGGTAATGCAGACTCCCCCACTTATAGAGGTTGTTGAGGCTATCAAATCTTTGCAAAGCTCCAGGTCCAGATGGATTTCCAACAAAATTCTTTAAGAAATTCCGTACCCGGCTGGCCTTCCTTACTGTTATCAGTTTAATTAGTCAATGGAACTTGGTCTGTTGCCTTTGACTCTAACACAAGCATCAATAGCACGTCTTAAGAAGGGGACGGGCCCAACTTCCCATTTTTTGTTCCGGCCCCTTATCGTACTTAATGTCGATGTGGAAGTGTTTGCGATGTGGATAACAAGGCGTCTTGAAGTACTGTATTACATTTATACAAACCACCCCCCCCGCACACTGTAAATGGCTGCCCTTTATATGGCATGTGTTTATACATGATAAATAAAGGACAATTCCAGCGCAAAATGAACCTAGGGGTTAATAACTCATGGGTACCAAGTCGACCGTTCTATGGGATATATTTTCATGCCAATTGATTTTTTTTTGTGAACTGATATGTACCTTATAATGCTAGTTGTGAGGGCATTGATGAAGTAAACAGAAATCGCTATTTTATACCACTAACAAGGCTCAAAATAGCACCAAACTTCCACGGTAGCATAATGAGGGTCCCTACATGCATACTGAAGTATTGAGAACTTTGTAAGTGTACAGGCAGTTTATTAAACTGATAGTTTAAAAGACAGTACTGTTTGTGTATACAGGCAGCCGCCATCTTGGGAAAACCGACTCGACCAGTCGAACCAAGAACGCTGTGCAGTGTGAGCTAAACTGTGATATTTTGTGGAAGTCTACTTGCCCAATTGCACAGCCAGCTTATGTGAGGTACTTAATACAGTTTTACAGCCCCTCCAAGTCAGTTGAATTTCACAGACTGCACGGCGTCATAGTTAATCTGTCCAGCAATATGATAAGTTGTTTTAAAAACGCGAACGGTTTGGCTGGTAATAATAAGTTACACACACACACACACACACACACACACACACACACACACACACACACACACACACACACACAGTGCATCCAGAACGTATTCACAGCACTTCACCTTTTCAACATTTTAGTATGTTACACCCTTATTCCGAAATGGATTAAATTCATTATTTCCCTCAAAATTCTACAAACAATAACCCATAATAACAATGTGAAAGTGTGTTTGAAATATATGTATTTAAAATAAAAAAACAAAAAAGCACATGTACGTAAGTATTCACAGCCTCTGCTCAATACTTTGTTGAAGTAACTTTGGCAGGAATTACAGCCTCAAGTCTTTGATTATGATAATACAGGCTTGGCACACCTATTTTTTTGGGCAGTTTCTCCCATTCTGTGAGTACTTTCCGGATGCACTGTAAGTGGGTATGTGATCTACTGAATATCGTTGTTTGTTCTTTTGTTACTTGAAGCTTTTCATTCTTGTCCAGTTGGTATAATTTGATTAGCCTACTGAATGTCTTTCCTCATGTACTCAATACAAACAAATAATTATAGTTTCTTGTTGGGTGCCAATTTTTTGATGTTTTTAAAACTAGTAGGTAATTATTTTCGCCAGTGAGACTGGACTATACAGACAAGAAAACATCACTTAAATGTATAGGCCAGTTTGAATAGTAAAAATACACTGAACCGCAATTATTTTAGCTTACCCCCTAATGTCAATGCACGTACCCCACTTTGGGAATGGCTAGTTTATTCAACATGTTTCAGGGGTTGGCGGGGTGTTGTGTGTTTAGAATTTGTAACAGAATGACTAGTTGAGTGTCAATCAATGCAGGTTTGGGTGAGGTGAGATTGGTTTCACCTTTCTATAAAAATGATGCACGCTTTGTGAGGGTGCACAACACCTTTAATTTTTTACACAAAACAAGATCTGCGTTGTACGAGGGTGCAGGTTTTGCATGCTAAAATACGGTAGTATTATGAGGGGTCATTTTGGAAGAATTGATCAGCTTTATTAAGGGAGTGTCGGGACGTATAGATAATGTGGCATTTGTTTGTGATCTATATTTGCATTGTCAAATTTATTATTAATATTACGAAAGGAATATAATATTTCTATTTTATATGTATCTTCCTAGAATTCCCAAGTTTTCCAGAAATCCTTACACTAAAGAAATTTACAAACAGGATATCCAGCGACACTACTGTCAGTACTGTACGGTGTTGCAGATATCTCAGTACTTTGCATTGGGCCCTTAGCAGAAATGTCATTAACTAATTACAGCCCACAATGTGGGGCAATCTGGCGTGAACCTCTGTTTAAGATCATCAGCTAAATGACTAAAAGGTAGTCTACAGTAAATTACTGTCTGTTACATGTTAGGATCATTAGTGAGCAAAATAATCTGAGCGTGTCTGTCGTCCTTACGACTAGAGTTTGATCGCTACGAGCTACACATCTACGAGGAGGTTGCCAGGATGCCACCGTTCCAGAGGAAGACGCTGGTTCTAATTGGTGCTCAGGGAGTAGGCCGGCGCAGCCTGAAGAACCGACTGATCATCATCAACCCTCAACACTTTGGAACCACAGTTCCTTGTGAGTCCTGCGTTGTGTAATTTCATGTCAAAAAGGTTTCTTCGTTGTGTACTTGTTGTGTGTACCTCTGTTGGTTATTCGTGTGTGTCTGTGTGTGTGTGTGTGTGTGTGTGTGTGTGTGTGTGTGTAGCCTCTGTTCTTCACACACTGTTTGTATTTACAGTGGTTCTCGAATCAGGGATGCTTAAATGTGTCCGATACTGGCCAAAAATATGGGGTCGGGTATGGACATATGAAGTCTATGTAATGATCGATGCGTCCAAAGGTGCAGTAAAGTCTGCTTACCTACAAAATAGTCTATAATCCATTTTAAGCGGTAGAACAAAGAAATAGGTGAGGTGAATGTAACCTATTTGTACATTATGTTGGTTTCTTTTCACATTGCGGGTAGGTTGACTAATCTACCAGCCAATGGAGTGGTTGAATTGTAAAACGTATAATACATTTGGTTATTTATTACTTTGTCAGTGGTCCTCAAACCCTACCATGGAGGGCCTAGTGTATGCTGGTTTTTGGTCTTTCCCTTCAATTAGAGCATGATTAGGACCTAGACTGCCAGGTGAGGGGCGATCCTAACCAATTAGTGAGCTACTCCATCAGGCTTGTGGAGGTAAGGTAAAAGTGAAAACCTGCATACACTAGGCCCTCCATGGAAGGGTTTGAGGACCACAGCTTTAAGTATTAGTCTCAGGTTGGACAGCGTTTGACAAATTACACGCACCCCAACCTGGTGTGGGGGGGTGTGTGTCTTTCCTGTCCACATGGTTTGTTTGTAGAATTTTCTCATGTCTCTCTCCCCCTTAGTCACATCTCGTCCAGCGCGGGAGGAGGAGCGAGAATGCCAGTCCTACTGCTTCGTGTCCCGGGCCCAGATGGAGGCAGACATCAAGGCCAGTCGCTACCTGGAGCACGGAGAGTACGATGGAAACCTGTATGGAACCAAGATGGACTCCATCCACCAGGTGGTGGACACAGGACGCACCTGCATACTGGACGTTAACCCACAGGTCAGTGTCTCTTGCTCACACACAGTGAGGGAGTTTGACACCAAGCACAATTTTAGTAAGCATGTAACCTTACATATTGTATGTACAGTGTGAGCTGAGTGTGTGTTTGTGTTGTTAGGCGCTGAAGCAGCTCAAGACTGCAGAGTTCATGCCGTTTGTAGTGTTTATTGCTGCTCCAGAGCTGGATACACTGAGGGCCATGCACAAAGCTGTAGTGGATGCTGGGCTCACCACCAAACTACTCACGGTCAGATTCTACATCCCCGCTTCAATGTTTGTGTTGTAGAAACATCTGCTCTTTGTATGACTGACAGAGACCCTGCATTATCTTTTTTTTCCTCTCCCTCAGGAAAACGATCTGAAGAAGACTGTTGACGAGAGCGCCAGGATCCGCCGGGCCTACAGCCACTACTTTGACTTGACCATCGTCAACGACAACCTGGACAAGGCCTTTGAGCAGCTGCAGGCGGCTGTGGAGCAGCTGACATCGGAACCCCAGTGGGTGCCGGTCAGCTGGGTGTACTGACACACCTGCACTCTAGGGTGACCCGTGCTAGGCTGGAGGAAATGCAGAGTGCTGCGGAGGGCATACTGACTAGGTTGAAGTTGGCCCTCAATGGCTGTGATTCAGTTCAGCTCACTGTTTCTTCCGGGAATCAGGAGAGTCTGAGGGAAGGTTGTGCATCCTCAGGCGACTGAGTCGAAATGGAACTGACCCAAAGCCTTTTATCCATTGCCAGGGGATCAGGGTGTGTTTCTTCACCATTATGGTTTGTGTTATTGGAATCTGATCATTGTTTGAGTAACTTCTACCTGTAGTTCATTTGACCATGGCAGAGTGATAGAGAAAACAGAGTGCCGACATTTTCGGAACTATTCGAGGCTGCATACCCCGGAAGTGGGCGGCAAAACCGTACAGAGTTTGATCTCCGTTGTACACTTTTGCCACCCACTTCTAGGGTATGCACCCTCTAATAGTTCCGGAAATCAATGAGTGTCACAATTCTCCTCTCTATGGCTCTGGACCATGGGAGGGAACTGCTACAGAGTAAAACCTGCCGTGTGTGATTGAATTGAGCCCTTATAATGTTTAAGCCTGACAATATCCCAGGGTACATCTGTACACTATGCAACTCTGTCTGGCTTACAAATGGCACCCGACTCGCTATGCAGGCTGCTACATAAGCAGTAGGGTGCTATTTGGGATGGAGCCAATGTTCACAATACACAGTAAGTGTACTTATTTATTGAAATTGTTTCGTAACTGAATAACTTTGTATACAACTGTATTTGGAGATAAACCAAATCATGTTTTATTTGTATTTTTTGGTCCCTCTGAACTTTTACAGTATATTTAGACAACGTTTTAAACCGAATGAATTGTGCACAAGTGGAGGAGGCCTTGTATTTGACATTTGGGATACCACATGTCGGTATCTTATCAGTTTACAGTGCTTCATCTTCTGGGATGTCCCAAACTGTACCCGATTCCTCTGCACTGGTTTTGACCAGAGCCCCCTCAACACACTTTGAAAGCAGTGCACTATATAAGAAACCAGGGTTCAAAATAAGGGTGGTCTGAGGGGGTCCATTACCCCTGTACTTCACTAGGGACCCCTCATAAGAATGTATTTTTTTTAATTTGGGGGTCCCAGATAAATTAATTCATCATTAAATAAATGATATTTCTGGGGACCCGCCCAAGTCTTAAGTAATTTCAATCCCTGTTGCCATTATCAAGGCATTTCTAGAACAGGATATCAGTCCTGACCTATAACCCCCCACCACATTGTTCCTCTCTAACTCTCAGACCTTCTCCCCTATCAACCCACACACTCACTCCGCTCTGGTACAGCAGGCCACCTCGCCATCCCCAGGTCCAAGCTACAGAGCTTTGGTTACTGGGCTTTCTTCAGGGTTGCTCCCAGGCTCTGGAACTCCCTGACTCAATCCATCCATGACTCTAACATCTTCCACCACCTAAAGCCTTTCCTGTTTAAATGAGCCTTCCCATGGCCCCTGCCTCCCTCCCCTGTGGTGTTGACTTGTTGTTTTTCTGTTCCTTGTTTTGATAGTTTTTAATGCATCTTTGGGTCCTTAAAATGTACTATATAAGCACCATGTATTATTATCAGCTTGTTTCACTCAAGTCCTGCTGTGAATCTTAAACCAGCATACCAACGTGTTTGGAGGGACTTTCACGTGTTGTTGATGGAGCGGAGACTGATTTTCAGAGAGTAGTGACTAAATCAATGAACCCATCAACCTCAAGACACTATTGACTTGAATCAGGCAGTTCAGTTTGCAATTTCAAATGAACCAAGGAGTATGTTTCAATTGACTCATTTGCACTGTTGCTTTACACGATCTAAACTGCAGTGACAGTTAAACATTCACAGGTCCATATTTTGTAGACGTCTAGAATCATGTGAGTAATGACGCCAATCCGTTCTTTGGTTTGCAAGACAAAGATAAATAGGTGGTGCCTTATGAGGATCTCCTAAGTTTGTGGAGGCTGCATCGTTGCAGAGGTCCTGGTAGGACCCTAGGAACTCGAGCACCTTAACTCTGTCAGCACCTGTGTATAAGGTGGAGGTGTGTGAGCACACAACAGGTTCAGAGGGGAGGAGAATCTTTCAGTGCTGATGCCTCTTCAGTGATGAGGAAGGGAGATTCCTGTGCGTTACTGTGCGCTAGTGGGTTGTCTGTACTGTGTATGTAAATGTATGACTGTTGGCCCGGTCTGATTGGTGCTATGTTTTAATGGGAAATGTTAACTGTTTTTTAGTGTACTCCCTTTTTGATGTGAAAACTGATGTTAAGTTTTTAAAGTATGGCCATATCCACCGAAAAGTTTAATGTTTTACAATTTCAACTGAGCTAAACATTGTATTTTCAAATGTGTCAAATAAAGTAACTTTATTTTTACGACTGGTAAGAAATACTTTGGATGAAACACAAAGTGCCACATTGGTGAACCAGTTTTAAAAGTGCAGTTCTTAACCGATTCTGATTTCATGAAAAAAAAATTCATTTGTTGCAAAATTGTCAACTATTGTCCAAAAGCCAAGTAAAACAACAAAACATACATTGTAATGTTTACGTTTAGGTCAAGAGAATCTTATTTATAGTGACTTATTTAATTCGTGTCTACCTTGATTTAACATAAATTACAAATGTGACAGTAAGATATGTAGCCTTACAGAAAAACATCACCCATTGGGTTTTGAAGAATGAAACATTAAAGATCAACATCTTTACTGTACTTTGTAATTCATTGAGATCAGGGAGTTCCAACTTGTGTGAATTTGGCAACTCATGTGACTCAGTAGTGCGTATGCCCTCACGTGCCTCTATAAACCTCTGACACGTGA
Source organism: Umbra pygmaea (assembly GCA_016801145.1). Classification (NCBI taxonomy): domain Eukaryota; kingdom Metazoa; phylum Chordata; class Actinopteri; order Esociformes; family Umbridae; genus Umbra; species Umbra pygmaea. The sequence continues at coordinate 821 of JACXGM010019921.1, read as the reverse complement.
TGGCGGATAACGAATTCTCAGCCGAATTGGCAAGCATTTTGTGCCCTATTTAGTGTACAACTTTGACAAGCGGCCACTAGTGTGAACAGGGAATCGGGCCTTGTAATTTCAGAGAGATATTTGTATTGATCACGTAGCATGCGGGTGAATGAAGCCTGGCCTGTATCCTAGAATGATGTGAATTATAAAAATATATATACACTCACCTAAAGGATTATTCGGAACATCATACTAATACTGTGTTTGACTCCCTTTCGCCTTTAGAACCGCTTAATTCTACGTGGCATTGATTCAACAAGGTGCTGAAAGCATTCTTTAGAAATGTTGGCCCATATTGATAGGATAGCATCTTTCAGTTGGAGATTTGTGGGATGCACATCTAGGGCACGAAGCTCCCGTTCCACCACATCCCAAAGATGCTTTATTGGGTTGAGATCTGGTGACTGTGGGGGCCATTTTAGTACAGTGACCTCATTGTTATGTTCAAAATAACAATTTGAAATGATTCAAGCTTTGTGACATGGTGCATTACCCTGCTGGAAGTAGCCATCAGAGGATGTATCAGTATATTTTCCTGCTTTTTTGTCCTTAGCCAATCACATGCCTGAGCCTGCACAGTGGTAACAAGGCTTGAAGGATCGTTGTTCTCATTCTGTTTACGCCAAATTCTGACTCTACCATCTGAATGTCTCAACAGAAATCGAGACTCATCAGACCAGGCAACATTTTTCCAGTCTTCAACTGTCCAATTTTGATGAGCTTTTGCAAATTGTAGCCTCTTTCCTATTTGTAGTGGAGATGAGTGTTACCCGGTGGGGTCT
>JACXGM010019920.1:0-17945 GCA_016801145.1 Umbra pygmaea | reverse complement strand
GAGATTAATTTAACCAACGGTGTGATTCCTAATAGGCCTCATATCTAACTCCCTTTTATAAACCACAGCTTGTGGAGAAGAAGTGAAGGGAGGCGTTCGGTGGAGATTAGAAAGAGGCTGCTGAATATTAATGCCCTGAACATGGGGGCTCTTGGCATCAGCATGGCGGGCAGGCGGTAGCTCAGGAATAATGAATAATGAATGGGCCAGTTGACGTCAGAGCGCAGGATTAAAAAGTACTGGTTATCTAAAGTGATCTCCAAGATGGCGTTGGTACGTTTACCTTAACCGACCTGCTTCCATTGTGTCAGACAGCATTACTGTTGGCCTTAATGTGCCCTTGCATCATAGGGACAAATAATTGCTGCTCCAAACACACACACACACACACACACACACACACACACACAGAGTTCCTGTGCCCCCCCCCCCCACAATCCACACTCACCTGGTTGGCCCACTGAGAATCGCTCTGAAATTTAGCTCTTGACATCTGCTGGTGAATGAAGGCTGTGGTATTGAGATCCAGGCATTCTGCCATCAGAGGAAGTGTGGCCAGGCTGCCTGAATTATCTGCTTCCTACTCCCACGAAATGCCAGGCTCTTGTCAATCACTCAAATATGCATATAGATCTTTCTCACATACAGTCATATGGAAAAGTTTAGGCATCCCTGACAATTTCCATGATTTTCATTTATAAATAATTGGGTGTTTGGATCAGCAATTTCATCTTGATCTATCAAATAACTGAAGGACACAGTAATATTTCGGTAGTGAAATTAGGTTTCATATTGAAAATGTGCAATATGCATCAAAATGAAATTAGACAGGTGCATACATTTGCATTGTTTTGCAAGGAGGAATGGTCAAAAATACCTTCACCCAGAATCGAGACTCATTGCAGGCTATAAGAAGTGTCTAGAAGCTATTTCTGCTAAAGGAGGCTCAACTAAATATTGATGTGATATTTCTGTTGGTGTGCCCAAATATATGCACCTGTCTAATTTCGTTTTAATGCATATTGCACATTTTCTATTCATCCAATAAACCTAATTTCAATACCAAAATATGATCGAAACACCCAATTATTTCTAAATGAAAATCATGGAAATTGTTAGGGGTGCCTAAACTTTTTCATACGACTGTATACATTAAGGGGTATGAAATGGTTTCTTAAGACAGTTTTTTTTATCAAAGAATGATTAAATGTTTTGTCATGCAGTAAACATTTTCTGTTTAGTGAGATACTGGTTATTGTCCAATGTAACGGTCACTTTCTCTGGCCTACTTTAATTCTTTTGCCCAAACTTTGGTGAATGATTTGTCTTACTGTTGACATTTTAATAGTAACAGTGATTAGCACATGCAAAGACCTAGAAACTCAATTAACTTGTGTACTTAGTACAGTTATTTTGTTTGTATTCAGTCATGGCCACTGATTCTGCTGTATGTTGATGAGTTGTGCGGCAGACTTTGAATTAAAAAAATTGATAATTGATTGTAACTTTACATGATATTTTGAGGGAAATATGCCTACTCATTCAAAAACAACACTGTAGTTTATTTCTAATCTAAAAATCTACTCTGTATAACTTAAAAAGGTGTAAATGCATATGGATTGCGCTATACTATTTGTTTTTATCTAAAATTGCCTACTCATTGAAAACAACTCTGTATAACTCAAGAAGGTCTAAATGCATTTCCCCATGAACAGCGAAAGTGGTGGACAGGTTTACTGATTGATGCCTTTAGTTCCCCTTTAGCAGTCCTCACATGCACTCCTGAACTCTTTCTTTTTCGTTATGCCTGGCCACCCCTACTGGGGCATAAGCCGTCTACAAGGGATCTCCAAGAATCTCTATCCTGGGCTCTCCTTTTCAGTTGGTTCCAGGTCATCTTCATGATCTTAAGATCTGTGTCCAGTTCTTGGCGCAATTTGTTTCTTGGTCTGTCTCTTTTTGACTTGCCCTGTGGGTTCCATGTTAGGGCTTGCCTGGTGATGCTGTCTGTTGGTTTACGTAAAGTGTGCCATATCCATCTCCATGTCGTTTTATAATTTCTTCTACCGGCATCTGGTTGGTTTTATTCCAGAGTTCACTGTTGTTGATGGTCTCTGGCCAATGGATATTTAGTATCTTGTGTAAGCAGTTGTTAATGAAGACTTGTTTCTTCTTTGTGATAGCAATTGTTGTTTTCCATGTTTCTGCTCCATATACAATAACTGCTTTTACATTGGTATTGAAGATCCTGACTTTGGTCTTGGTCGATAGTTTAGATCTCCATATGTTCCGCAGTTGGGTGAATGCTGTTTGTGCTTTCCCTATCCGTTGTTTGGCATCCATGTCTGAGCCTCCCTGCCTGTCGAGGATGCTACCCAGGTAGGTAAAGGCATCCACCTCCTCCAATGCTTCTCTGTCAAGCGTGGTCAGGTTAGTGGTGGTTGTGTTGATCTTGAGGATCTAACTCCTGCCTTTTTGAATGTTGAGGCCAATTTGTGCTGAGGTATCTGCTACAATGGTTGTAATCTCCTGCATCTGCTGCTGGGTGTGTGATAGTAGGGCCAAGTCATCTGCAAGTCCAAATCTGTTAACTGCTTCCAAGGTGTCCACTGGATTCCACTCCTCTGAGCTGTATAGGTCTTCATAATCCAGTCAATCACCAGTAGAAAGAAAAATGGAGAGAGTAAACATCCTTGTCTGATGCATGTCTTTTCCTGGAATGTCTCTGTGAGTTGCCCTCTATGTATCACTTTACAGCTTAGACCCTGATATGAATTCCTGATAATTGTGGAGATTCTTTAAGGTATCCCGTAATGATGTAGGAGCTTCCATAGGGTCTCTCTGTCCACGCTGTCGAATGCCTTCTCGTAGACAAGGAAGTTGATGTACAGGGGTGAGTTCCACTCTAACGACTGTTCAATTATAATTTGCAGCATTACAATTTGGTCTGTGCAGGATCGATCTTTACGAAAGCCAGCCTGTTGGTCTCTAAGTAGGGAGTTGACTGGGTCTTTCATTCTGTTCAGTAGAACCCTATTGAATACTTTCCCTGGCACTGATAGCAGCATGATCCCTCTGTAATTTGTGCAATAACTAATGTCTCCTTTCTTTGGAATCTTGATAAGGTATCCCTCTTCAGTCAATTGGAGTTTGTTCCTCCTCCCAGATGTTCTTCAATAGTGGGTAGAACATTCCCACTGTTGTTTTTTTATCTGACTTCAGCGCCTCAGCTGAGATGCTGTCTGGTCCTGCTGCTTTACCATTCCTGAGCTGCTTGATGGCTGACTTAATTTCTTCTCTTGTGGGTGGGCTGTCCTCTATAGGTAGGTACTTGTTGGCAGGTTCAATGTCTGATGCATTTTTCGGTGTTGATCTTTTCAAAGGTTCCTCGAAATATTCTTTCCACCTGTTTCTCTGTTCTTGGTCACCCATGATTGGTTTTCCTTCTTTGTCTTTGACTGGGCGTTTGGGTCTACTGTACTTCCTTGCTAACTTCTTGGTGATGTTGTAAAGTTCTTTCATATTGCCCTCTCTAACTGCTTGTTCTGCTTTGGTTGCCAGGTCATCTACATATTGCTGCTTGTCTTCTCTAATTCTCTTCTTTGTTCTCTTGTTTGACTGTTGTTGACAGCCATCTTCTTGCTCTTCCTTTCCTGAATCTTGCTCAGCGAGTCAACAGAGATCCATTCTTTATGGTGGTACTTCTTGGAGCCAAGCACTTCCTGGCATGTTGCTGTAACTGCTTCTTTAAATCCTTTCCATTTGCTCTCGAGGAGGCCTTCTCCCGCTTCCAGCAGCTCTTGTAATACTTGAAACTTGTTGCTGAGGGATAACTTGAACTCTTGTAGCTTGATAGTGTCTCTCAAGAAGTTGGTATTGTATTTCTGTTTTGTCTTGTTAGCTTTTGTCAAATTTTTCTTTAATTTCAGCTTTAGCCTGGCCACCACTAAATGATGGTCTGAAGCCACTCCTCTCCTTACTCTCACATCTTGCATGGACCTTCTGAATTTCTTGTTGATACAGACAAGGTCATCTGGTTCTTTGTTATGTGGTCTGGAGAGACCATGTGGCTTTGTGGATGTTCTTGTTAGGGGAAAACCCTGCCCCCGATGACCAAGTTTTTCGATGCACACAGGTCTGCTAGACTCTCTCCATTCTCATTCCTGTTTCCTAATCCATGGCACCCCATGACATCTTCGTATCTAGTGTTATCTTCCTATTAGAATGGTGAGATCTTTTTCTGGGTACTTCTATATGATAGACCTTAGTTTCCCATAAAACTGATCCTTGATGGTTTCATCCCTGTCATTGGTGGGTGTGTAGCATTGAAAAACTTTCATCTTGTTCTTCCCTATCTTGGTACGTAAGGAAGCTGTAATAATTCTGGGTCCATGAGATTCCCATCCTATGAGTGCTCGTTGTGCTTCTTTTGAGAGCATCAATGCGACTCCTTGTGTGGGGGGTATTGTCCTCTTCATGTCCAGAGTACAGCGCATCTCCCCTGAGGCTAATATCTTCTGTCCAGATTTTATCCATCTAGTCTCGCTAATTCCAAGCAGGGCAAGGTTGTAATTCTTCAACTCCACTGTTACTTGAAATACCTTCCCTGTCTCCCAAATGGTTCTTACGTTCCATGTACCAATGTTGGTTGCCCATTTTGAAAGAAAAAGTGTCGGCCTTGTAGCTTCCAGAATCTTCCGGCTTTCGCTACGTTGTGTCATAAATCTTCTTGTTGAAGACCTCTCTCTTTCCAGGGTTGAGTTTACCTTGTTGACGGTTCTGTAGCAGGTAGTGTTTTCCGGGGCAGGGTTGCTATCCCCATGCCCAACCCTCTTCCTTTTTCAGCTGGGCTTGGGACCATCCTTGGTGGAGTTGGACCGTCCTTGACGGAGTTTCTCCTGAACTCACTATACAATAATACCTTTCACGTGCACTCCTGAATTCACCATACAATAATACATTTCACGTGCACTCCTGAAATCACCATACAATAATACATTTCACGTGCACTCCTGAATTCACCATACAATAATACATTTCACGTGCACTCCTGAATTCACCATACAATAATACATTTCACGTGCATTCCTGAACTCACCATACAATAATACATTTCACATGCACTCCTGAAGTCACTATACAATAATACCTTCACGTGCACTCCTGAACTCACTATACAATAATACATTTCACGTGCATTCCTGAACTCACTATACAATAATACATTTCACGTGCACTCCTTAACTCTATACAATAATACATTTCAAGCATGAAGTGGGCTCAAGCCCAAATAGAAGCTCCACCTTCCAGGGGATAAACAAAGATATAAACATGCAAAATCTACAGCCTTGTTGGGATGATAAGTTGGTGGAAGTCAGATGAATAGGTGAAGATGCACCTCAGCTTTCCTTTCTCATTTTCAAATTCTCAGTTTTAACATGAACCTTGAGAAAAGTATCCTGACTCAACCCCATGAAAGTGCATAATCCATAATGGGTCATATCTTGTTCTCTCCAGGGAACCAGGGTTATAGAGTAGGAATAAAGAACACATTGGTGTATGCCTCATGCTTTCTTTCTCTCTGTTTTGCAGTGAAGAAAGCCAAACTTGATGGACCCCAAGGTGAGTGGATTTTACCATGTTGACTTCAACTATATTAAACCATTGGTTAATTTTAAAGTAACACTGAGATGTCTTGTGTTTACAGAGAAATTTAACACCTATGTGACGCTGAAGGTTCAGAATGTTAAGAGCACCACCATCGCTGTGCGGGGCGCCCAGCCCTGCTGGGAACAAGACTTCATGTTGTGAGTTTCCTCCTCTTTTTGATTTCTGCTCATCTTCTCTCTTCCAAGGCTCATTCTTTTCTCCTCTTCCTCCTTTCTTTCTCTGCCCTTTCTTCTTCACCTCCCTCGTCCTCTCTCCCTCATTTTTCTCTCTATGTTAAGCTGTGTGTTTCCTAAGTGCTGTATCAGTGATGAGGTACAAGGCTTTTGAGCCCTGATCCCGGATGATCCCTGAGAAACAACAGAGCTTCCCAAGCCAGTGTGAGCTAGTCAGACAGCAAGGCAGGCAGTTATACTAGTGTCTTAACATCGGAGTGCACTCATGTTGTGTAACACAGAATAATGAATAAATCATTTACAAAACTAACTTGTAAAGGAGCCAAAAAGAAACATTAGGCCCTATTTAAAAAACGCATGGCGTAAGTGCGCTTTGGGCGTGTTCAAATCCACTTTTGCTAGTTTGAAGACAAAAAAGAGTCCATGTGCTGTGCGCATGGTTCAAAAGGGTTTGACCACGTGACGAGGGCCGGCTTGTCCTAAAGGTGAACTGTGTGGTTGCCTAGGGCCCCCCAGTAGCAAAAGGCACCCAAATGCCCCCTAAAATATGTAAGATAATATTAGAAAACTGTTAAAAGGAGGGAGGATTGTAGTGGGAGCACTGGAGTGTCAGGTCTGACTGTGTGGCAATGGCAAATGGTTTTAATGGCTCACAGGTCAGGTAGGAGGGCCCCTCAGCAGAGTTTTGCCTAGGGCCCCAGGGCGGTCAGGACCGGCTTTGAGCCCATCCGAAGAATAGATTGCTATGCAAAACTGCCTTCCAATCAATGTATTAGCGATACGTGTAAGATATGTTGCGTAATGTAGAGGCGACAGGTGGAATGCATGACTCATTTACAGAGTCAAATTTAATGGCATTTATTTTTTACCTAGGCTAAATTATGCAGCTATAACCATTGAATGCCTATTATGGTTTGTTGAAAATATTCATTTTAAGAACAGCCTATTTCCCAATGCAAAAGACACTTCTCCTCTCCTTAGCGAAGTTTGACTTTTTACTGGTCAAGCGAGTAACTATGGAGTGTGACAAATAAATCATGCAAGTCAAGCTGTTAAATATAGTTTTTACTTCGATGTGAGGATCGGGGCAAACGATTTCATCATCCTAATTGTAGCTGATGTTTACCGCATGGTTAACGGATGACTTTGACCATATTTGGGTAATTAGGGACGTGTGGATATGCAAATCGTAGAGACAGTGCACAAGCACTGACAAAGTGGTATTTATCAATAGTGAATTCCTACTGGTGTGCGTAAAATGGTCGTACAGATCGTTTGACTAATTCCACTTTTTTGTGTGTATACACACTCTTAATTGCGTTTGCAAGCACAAATTTATGATTGAGCCCCCTGGTTCACCACTGTCTGTGTGGGGATAGGATTGTCAGACAGGTATGCATCAACATGTTGTGCTCTGTTGACCACTTGTGATGGGTAATAAATAAATGTAACTATAATAATAATTAAAAACTGACACCTCGTTTTGTTATTTTATTTCTATAATTGCTTATTGTCTGACAATAGAAAAGACATCTCTACACTGCCCTCTCTCATGCTTCCTCTTGGTTCTGTCTTTTTAGAGTATATAATGCAGAACAATGTCAGCTAGAAGATTACTCTCTGAGCTCTCAAGAGCAAGATCTGTTTTCAAATTAAAGCTGGTACTATTGTTAGGACTTGATTCCCTGAAGAGGCTGTCTTCCTGCTGAGCATAGAGTGTGCATCCTCAATGTTTTCCTTAATGGAAGTGCACTTCCTCTGACCAGGGCTCATAGAGTAATAGGGGGCTGAGTGGGATGAGGTCAGAGTCAAGCTGTGTGGATACTTGAGATGCTGAAGATGACCACAGTGCATTTACATGTTATCGACCCAGTCATTCCTGTTAGAATTCACTCCTGTTTTCCTTGATGGAAATACATAATACATGTCTTCTCCACTTTGTGTATTAAGCCCCACATCACAATGTCTCTGCCTTCTATTGGACTGGAACTGGGCTTCTGACAACAGTCAAAATAACGATCAATGTAAAGCAAATAAATCCTAAATACATGTGGAAATAATTTAAGTTATTCTTCATCCTAATTTGTCTGTTGCCATGTGCCTGTTCATGCTTAAAAAATACTAAATAATAAGTACCTTAAATATTACAAGGAATTGTATTTGTTAAATTAGGTACTATATAGCAACAAAAAGTGCAAAAATGTGTGAGTACGCATGGCAAGGTAAAACAAATAAGTAGATGAAAACTGCTAAGGTTGACAATGTTAATGAGTGATTAAGGAACATTGTGGTATTTCACCTAACAGATGCAGAAGCTTGACAAGGTTTAAGTTCAAATGTTAAACTAAAGGAATTATGTCTCTTTTTTGTTGTACATTTGGCAGGAAGTCTGTTAACCTCTATCTCTAAGTGTCTCTCCTGAGCTTTTTTACGTCTTTCTCTCTTGGTTTCTTCCTCTCTGGCTCTGCAGTGAGATCAACAGGCTGGACCTGGGGTTGACAGTGGAGGTGTGGAATAAAGGCTTGATCTGGGACACCATGGTGGGCACCTTGTGGATCCCCTTACAAGACATCCGGCAGTCGGATGAGGTATTGTACCATCACCCTGGCCCCCTGGTGCCACCTTATCCTCCACCACCCCCTTTAAAACTGAAAGGTCGCCTACTGTTTGTTGTCACATTGCGTCACGTGTTTGATGTGCAACACCACTTTGAATCAGCAATAAATTGTTTCTTTATTTAACCTTTATTTAACCAGGTAAGTTGACTAAGAACAATTTCTTATTTACAGCAACGACCTGGGAGCAATTAGGGTAAAGTGTCTTGCCCAAGGACACAACGACATTTGGCTCAGTCGGGAATCGAACTGGCAACCTTCTGACTACAAGTCTGACTCCCTACCCACTGAGCCACCTGCAACCCTTTAATATGAGTGTTGTAAAGATTGAAGGAATTCCTCCACCTTAACTTAACTGCCAGGACTAATTTCAGCATCCTCCTATGGGACTAAGGATGGAGGCAATAGCCTGGTACATTAATTCTGTGTACATGTGTGTCTGTGTTCACAACCTAGGATGGTCCAGGACAGTGGCTGACTCTGGACTCCCAGGTCATCATGGCTGAGAATGAGATCACTGGCACCAAGGACCCAACCTTCCACCGCGTTCTGCTGGACACCCGTTTTGAACTGCCCTTAGGTTTGAGGACATAAACTAATGTCAAACATGCTTTCTAATAGGTACACAACCACATGACTAGTTAGGCTATTGCTGAATTAAAAAGTATACATTGAGTCTGGAGGATCTACTTCTAGACAAGGGAAGCCTATCTTACAACTAGTAGTGCTTTATGTGCATGTGTTAATGTTGATGCCCAAAGTGACTGAACAGTGCCTGTCTGCTGCAGACATCCCAGAGGATGAGGCACGATACTGGGCCAAAAAATTGGAGCAGCTCAACGCCATGAGGGACCAGGACGTAAGTCTACCCACCATTTCCTCCCCTGGTGTTTACATATTTACTGCTGTTTGTTCAGGGCACTGCTGGTCAGCCATGTTGAAGTCAGTGGGATGTATTGTGTGTGTCTGTATGTGTCACCAGGAAGAGCAAGAGAGGCCCCTACAAGCGCCGTCAACACAGTGTTGTGAGTAGACCCCTGACCCCCTGACGCCTGTGTCTGCTTCACTCCCTCCTCTGCCTTGGTCACTTCATTCCTCAACACAAATTTGTAAAATGTACAATGTAAAAGTACTTTTCAGTTCACACATTTTGGGAAGTTCCTAATTACCACCAAAATTACCAGGTAAATGAAGTTTATTACTAACCAGTGATCTATGAAATTAAAGGTATAATATGTAGTTTTCCAAAACAATAACAAAAGACATACTTTGCATTAAAAAAAATCAAACACCGATAACAAAACCCATGATCCCACGCTACTTCCCAATGTCATCCAAGTACGTCTTTTGCTATTGTTTTGATTAAGAGACCCCTAGCGGCCAAAAACAACATATTGTACGTTTAATAAAAAATTATTAAATGTACAATATGTTGTTTTTAGCCGCAATAGCAAAAGAAGTACGTCGATGACGTCGGGAAGTAGCGTGGGATCATGGGTTTTGTTATCGTCGTCAATGAAAACCTTCCAATCTAGTCTCCGGCAGAAAAAAATGTTCACTGACAGAGTAATGTATTGTTGAAAATATTATAACTATGTTTTGAAATTCCCTGGAACTTAGAGAAACTAGAGCAATCAAAGGTTATATGACGCCATTGACGGAAGAAAAAATGAAATGTCCTGTGTCTTCAAATTATATTACAAATGTCTCTGGGTTTGAAAGTTGGTGGAAACATTTAGGATAATGTAAGTACACAACTAAAAAATATATATAATACAGGTATAGTGATGTTTGCTTTTTTAATGCAAATTACGTCTTTTGTTATTGTTTTGGAAAACTACATATTGTACCTTTAATTATGGTAACTAGTTAGTAAAAAAATCCCATTGTCTGGTCACTTTTATTCAGGAACTTCCCAAGATGGATGAACCCAACTGATTACTTTTACTTGTTTTTTTTTTACAAATCTGCCTCTTCCTCCTCTTCACTCCTCCTCATCATCACACCCTTGCCTGCTACATCTTTACTTCCTCCTCCTCTTCCTCACTCTTCCTCTCCTCCTCCTGACTCAGCGGATGCAGATAAGAGGGGAGGCTGGCAGTTGGAGGGAGACAGGGATGCTGGGGCTAAAACTGTCATGACTAATGGAGCCAGCAGGCCTGCCTCATACACTGCGATGTACTGCATGGCTGTTAGCTGTGTGATAGATATGTGCTGGCATGCCTCCACTCCTCTGACAGACAGGCCTGTCTGGATGATGATGAACAACCAGGTGGTTGGGCGGGGTATTGGGGGCCTCGTGGATGTCTGTCTGTGTGTTTGAGTGACAGGTTTGACACCAGCCATTGAGTCTGCTCAGTCTTAAGTGTGGTGTGTTTGTGCGTGTGCAAGTGTGTCCTTGTGGTGTTTCAGTTGAGTGTGTGTGGATAGAGGATACATACTGTGTTTATATGTGTGTGTGGATAGCTACTTCTTGTGAGTCGTGTGTGTGTGTGTGTGTGTGTCAGGGAGAGCTGGGCAGCTCTGCGGGTACAGTCATCATTCAGACAGACGCCTGCTAATCAGCACATGCTAGGCTTTTCATCCTCCACAAGATCAGCCATCTTGCCTGCCCCGACCACTCTGCTCTCACATTTACACCCCAAACAGACTGACTACCAGGGGCTCTGGTCTCAGATTTTTAGCCCAAGGGCTCCTCACCCTACCTCTCGGTTACTTGTGGCCATTTGCCTGCACATTCAGACTATAAAAGATGGATTATTTCTCGAGGTTTGAAGAAACAGAAAGAAATATCAGTAAAATTATTGGCCAAACTGTAGATCCTCCTATGGGAGGCAAATGTCATGTGCCCTAGAAATACTGCTAACCAAACATACCTTCATGGATTTTTACCAGACCTAAACATTTCAGTCTGGTTTAAGCATTTTGTAAAGATTCTAATTGAAAATGTTACTTTGAGAATTAAAAACAATTCATATTCATAACAGGTAAATTACTGACATGTAAATTAAATAAAATTGAAACCCCTGGATTTATTGATCTTTTATAGTCTGCTTTTTATAATGCTGTAAACATTACACCATAGCAACAGTGCATCCATAAAGTATACACAGTGCTTCACTTTTTCCACATTTTGTTATGTTACACCCTTATTGCAAAATGGATTAAATTAAGTATTTCCTTTAAAATTCTATACACAATACCCCATAATGACATTGTGAAAGTAGTGTGTTTCAAATCTTAGCAAATTCGTTAAAAATGAAAAAAGCACATGTACATAAGTATTCACAGCCTTTGTCAGCATTTGACACTCAAAATTGAGCTCAGGTGCATCCTGTTTGCACTGATCATCCTTGAGATGTTTCCACAACCTGATTGGTGTCCACCTGTGGTAAATTCAGTTGATTGGATATGATTTGGAAAGGTTAACAGTGCATGTAAGAGCACAAACCATGCCATGAAGTCCAAGGAATTGTCTGTAGACCTCCGAGACAGGATTGTATTGAGGCACCCCACATGAATAACTCATGCAAAAAATATATTATGTATAGGATTCCTCAAAACATATATGTACAATGTGTCCTGAATATGCTCATGAAATACACAACTTGCACTTCTCACAATATCGTAATACATTGCATATTATATATTTTAACATGTAATATTATATGTTAAAATAAGGAAATATATGAATATGCAGTATTTTAAGCATTTCTCATCAACACATCATGTGTCACAACTGGTGGAAGAGAGGGAGGGAGACCAGTCAGGAGTATGCGGTTTTGTAGTTTTAATGAATAACTGATGTTCCAGGATAGTACAATGGCAGAATAAAGGTAAACGGTAGCAAGTGATAAACACGATATATAGCCTGAAATATCTATGTTCTATCGCAGTATAGACGCAAAGGCTACACGTAAGAAAATATGCTTAAACTCGAGCTATAACTAATATACTTTACTTACAAACAAGGTGTACTTCTCTTCTGGATGACATCAACATGCGAACTCTAACAAACAAACAAACAATCAACGAACCGCTCCAATCCCCTGAACCACCAGAGCTATTATAGCATTCAGATCAACAAGCACTTGACTTAACTATGAGGAGACCTGTCCACAGCTTCTGGTATCCAGGGGGGTGGTGCCAACATTTCACAATATACAGTACACACACGATAACAGAAACCAACATATTACAACAGTGCAATGCACTGGCCATAATATAAGTAACACAAACCGATCAGACAATATAACATAAGGAGACTTAAATGCAGATATACATATCTCAGTTCAATGCCAAATGATATTCCACCCTGGGACACCGCAACATCATGGAATAAAGATATTATTTTCATGAGAATCTCCTTGTTATTTTAAATTTATAAAAATTGTTGGCAATGGAACAAACCAAAAATGACCACCAGTTTAGGCCATATTGCATTACATTGTCTACTGTGAAAAAGACAATTATTATCTTATACAAACAAGCAGACGGTGGCGGGGGGGCCGGCGCGTTCGCCTGGCAAGTTGCAGCACGGTGTGGTGCCGGGAGCACGAGCTCTTTGGTTTTCTCTACAGAATAATAGTGCTCTATTGTTCTATTGTTGAATAAAACAAATTTCTAGTGAATGTTTTACAAATGCAATTGTGTTTTCACATGAAACACGGACAATATATTCAATCAATATGCAAATCACATGCTCTTACTGTTTCTTTACACACCATACAATTGCATTTTGTTACAATACACTAGGTTTGTAGTGAATTCACACCTATTATTGTGGTTAATTCAAATTAGCGCTATTGTTCTGAAGAGAGAATCTGGGAGTTTGTGTTGCCGGCATTGTGTGGTGTTGCCGGGGGGAACGTGCTGGTCCCACCGCCAGCAATGCCTCTGCAAACGAGTCAAATTCTGTAAATTGTACAATATATATTAGCATATTATTAATAAAATACATTGTAAACAACAACTAGGTATGGTCAGTCATCTTCATTTAATAAGGACCTTTATTCACAGTATCATACAACTACCATTGTGTCACAAACTACTGCAAATTGTACTAAATACACCAACGTTTTGACAACGTCATTGTCAAGCAGCATATAGCACCTTCATCAGTTTCAGTATAATGATCAACTTTGTACTCCAAGTTTACATTTCAAAAGAGACCTATTGTGAAAACAACATGGATGCTATTCTCTGAAAAAGTACTTCAAAGAAACGACTGGATAATAAACACATGACAGGAAACAATACAAATGCAGATGTATATCTTTAATTCATATTACCACCTATAATCTTGTCATATATGTCAATATATTTACATATATTTTAGACATTAAAGCATATTTGTAAATGGCCAAAATGTAATATGTAAATATATGTATGAAATATATGGCCATATAATATGTGTATGTTTAAAAAAAATGTAGGCACGTATAATATAAAAATAATTGTTTTTGCAATATATGTCAGTATATAATTCTTCCGTGTGGGACAGATCTGGGGAAGGGTACTGAAAAATATCTGCAGCATTGAAGGTCCCAATGAGCACAGTGGCCTCCAACATCCATAAATTAAAGAAGTTTGGAACCACCAGGACTCATCCTAGAGCTGGCCGCCCAGCCAAACTGAGCAATCAGGGGAGAGGGGCCGTAGTCAGGGAGGTGACCTAGAACCCAACGGTCACTCTGACAGAGCTCCAGCATTTATCTGTGGAGAGAGGAGAGCCTTCCAGAAGAACAACCATCTTTGCAGCACTCCACCAATCAGGCCTGTATGGTAGAGTGGCCAGACGGAAGCCAATCCTCAGTAAAAGGCACATGAGAGCCCGCCTGGAGTTTGCCAAATGGCACCCGAAGGACTCCAAGTCCACGTGAAACAAAGATTAAACTCTATGGCCTCAATGGCAAGCATAATTTCTGAAGGAAACCAGGCACTGCTCATCATCTGGCCAATACCATCCCTACAGTGAAGCATGGGGGTGGCAGCATCATGCTGTGGGCATGTTTTTCAGTGGCAGGAACTGGGAGATTAGTCAGGATTGAGGGAAAAATTGGATGCAGCAATGTACAGAGACATCCTTGCTGAAAAACTGTTCCAGAGCGCTCTGGACCTCAGACTGGGGCAAAGGTTCATCTTCCAACAGGAAAACGAACCTAAGCACACAGCCAAGATATCAAAGGAGTGGCTATAGGACAAATCTGTGAACCCGATTGAACATCTCTGGAGAGATCTAAAAATGGCTGTGCACTGATGCTCCCTATTCACCCTGATGGAGCTTTAGAGGTCCTGCAAAGACCAATGGGAGAAACTGCCCTAAAATAGGTGTGCAAAGCTTATTGCATCGTACTTAAAAAGACTTGAGGCTGTAATTGCTGCCAAAGGTGCTTCAACAAAGCATTGAGCAGAGGCTCTGAATACTTATATACATGTGCTTTTTGTTTTTTATTTTTAATAAATTTGCTAAGATTAGAAACACATTTCTAAGATTTGAAACACACCTCACATTGTCATTATGTGGTATTCTTTATAGAATTTTGAGGGAAATAATGAATTTATTCTATTTGGGAATAAGGGTGTAACATAACGAATTGTGGAAATAGTGAAGCGCTGTGAATACTTTCCGGATGCACTGTATACTTCTGCATATGTATTTTTATATAATTATTTCACATGCCTCTGTTGGCTCATAAACGACCCTTTCTGATCAGATGTGTTAGGAAACATACACAACACCGATTAGCTGAACAAATATTGTTTGTTTTCTGTCATAACATATTACCCCATGTCCCTGTAGGTAACTGGAGTCTGTGGGGAGATCAACAAAGTAAGTTTTCTAACTTTAATGTTTCCTAATAAATGAAATGTATCTACTATTGTCCTTAATAGATGCTATTGGTAGAATTCTTAACAATGGAACTACATTCTCAATATTAAAAAAATCTGAAAGAAATTATGTATATGGGATCCGTACACTATGCAGTGCTTTGTTTGGCAAATGTGTACTTTTGGTTAAAGGTGGACTGGCACGTGCCCATTAATAAACATAGTAGAAACACAATTTATCATGTCCTCTTTGCAATTCCCGAAGAAATAGTAAAATATGTACTGTATAGTGTAGGAAAATATTGTCACATCGTAACTGCTTTTTCCGATTTTTAAAACATCATGAAATATAGTACATGTTCTACAGCTTTTGGAAGCTTGCCACTGAAAGAGAAAGTTGTTCTGTTTTCAAAATCCTATACACATTCTACAAATAGCACCTTTTAAGTTTAGGAATTCAATCAGGTTGGTTAAGCTGAGGTAAAGGTTTGGATTTTCCATAGCACAGATCAAATTACTTTCAACTCCTCTAATTACATTTAACACTACACCCCTCGAGCCTCGTTGCTTCATAACATTTGTGCGATGTGTAGATGAGGACCCTGACAGCGCGGTGGATGACAGAGACAGTGACTACCGCAGTGAGACCAGTAACAGCATCCCCCCACCCTTCTACACCACGTCTCAGCCCAACGCCTCCATGCACCAATACCCCATGCCCAGGGACCACCGCTACTCCTCACACACCTCCTACAACGACTCCATCCATGAGCTGGACTATGACAACCAGAGAGCTCTGAGGTAACCTAAACTCTATTTGGGTCTCTCCTGAGGTACTGCTTAGGGAGTCAAGGTTTATCTCAACATGCACAAATGGCTTCCTTTACTTTTAACAACTTTATATTCTACACTTATATATTTCAGTTATTTTGATTCAATTTACTTAACACTTGTTCAACTTTAAAAACATGAAAGGTTGATTAAATGAACACGTATCTTTTATCTGTCTTTGAGGTCTGTGTGGATAAATGGAAATGTTAGATCACAGCATGGCGCAGCCTCCTCCAGGTCTAGAGCTCAGCTGTTCCGTTTCCACGGACACAACAGATATTCCCCACTGCGCCTGTTTTGGTTTACTTCCACACCGTTATTATTATGTTATTACATGTTAACCTGCTGTCCCATTGTGGCTTCACCCTCCACAGCATACTTTACTGTGGCCTCACTTTACAAGCCTGAAGGAGCAGCTAAGTCATCCTTGTGTGAAGAACCAGTCATAGAGAGAGAGCTGTGTGTGTTTGTGTGTGTGTGTGTGTGTGTGTGTGTGTGTGTGTGTGTGTGTGCCTGAAGTACAGCCCCCCTGTGATCACTTAGCAACTTGACTTGCCAAAAACATGTGTTTTCTGCACATCAATCATTCAAAGGCACAGGTTCATGTACTCAAACTCATACACTGCTTGTTGAAACCCCGTTACAGCAGAAACGCCACAAGATAATCTCCACAGTTACTCTGTTTTAACCCCTTCCACCACAAGGTTCACTGTGGCTGGAAGCCGGTTGGGTCCTTGGTGCGTGCCAGGCAGTGTATGGTGCAGTTTGGTGTATGTCTTTGAAAAGACCCAGGCTGTACTGATGCTCGTCCTCTCCTGCCTCTCCTCCTTCCTGCCAGACGCTATGATAGTTTAGACTCCGCCTCCAACGGGCGCAGCGATCTCGATTCAGCTTCAGGTTCGAGCCGGCGCACCAGCCGACAGTACTCTCTAGACAGTAGGCACTCGCTCTCCGATAGGTGGGTCTCTGCACCTCCTCCTCTTCCTCCTACTCCTCCTCCTCTTCCAGCCTGTGACTCGTCCGTGGTCTCGCTGTGACATCCGTGGTGGATTGCCGTCCTTCCTCGCTCTGCTTGCATGCATGTGCTGTTCTGGCCTGCTCTCTCTACGATTCTGTGTCCACATGATGATAGCTACTGAACACACACGCACGCACTCTACCCTATCTCTTTCTCTGCTGTAAATCTGTTGTAAAACGTGAATGAGTTTCCTCTGTTGTCGGAGGCGTCAGGAAGCGGTTTGGCTGAGATGACGTGAGTGGCAGTGCTGAAGTGTTGCTGTGTCCTGTGTGACTGTGGCTGTGATTCTCGGTGGCAGCCTGGTATTAGCATCTCCCACGCTGTGCCACACTTACAAGTCTTCTTTGTCATTGTGTGTGTCTAAGTCAAACGTGGTAATTATGCAGCTCAACCTCCCCTGCAGCCAAAACCTGTCATACTATAAGTCAGAGGACCCCCACTCTAGGGTGGCAGGAGGCATGCCTGTTCAGAATTAATTGTAGTCTATTAGAGAGGGTAAGATTCATGTCAATCTCTGTGTGCCTCTGTATTTCTGTCCTGCTATGTTTGTGTTTTGGAAGGGAAATGCTGGTTTCTGTTGGACAGCAGGCCTGTGAGATAGATGGATAGCGAGTACTATGAGTGAGAGAGACAGTTAGCATGCTTGTACGCTTTCTGGATGTGTAGTAGGGAGAGGGCCAGCATTCTGTCTGTGAGGGATTTGGTTTTGTGCATACTCAATCTCTACAGTGTCCTCCAGTAGTATTGGCACCCTTGGTAAAGATGAGCACAAATTGATTTGAGAATCTAATGAAAAATGCTACCTAT
>JACXGM010019919.1:0-18120 GCA_016801145.1 Umbra pygmaea | reverse complement strand
TCATGTTCTTACTTTTGTGAAGCGCTTTGAGATACTACTTTAAAGGCGCTATAGAAAATAAAGTTTATTAATATTATTATTATTATTATCCTAAAATGTTTAAATCACAAAAATGAACCAAAGCTTGACGAACACTGAAACAGCGAGCTGTTATTAAAAGTTTTAATATAATATGAATGAATATGCTAGTGTGTTTTGGGCGTTCTCTTTCACTTGTTTTTGTCTTTTATTTACCAAGTAAATTTGAACGATAACTTATTCATAGCAACAACCTGAGAGATTATAAGCTTTCTTGCACTCGTAAAAGATGGCTCTAGCACACTTTTCATGTTTGACTCCTGACTGCTAAATGTTGTTGTGTCCTTGAGCATGCACTTTAGCGTATGTTGCTCTTTTAGGATGTCCCTGTACGTACTGTAAGTTGTTCTGGATAAGAGTCTGCTAAATGACTAAAATGAAATTTAGTACCTGCATCCCTGTTGTACATGTCAATTTACTACAGAGAGCTTTGCTAGGAGATAATCTCTCTCAATCCAGAGCTGGTCCCTCTTTTCTGGTAGATCATGTCATATTTTTGGTCTGGAAGTGGTTTTGTTGATTTTATAGATGTTGATTTTATAAACATAGGTCTCAACAGAGCTGTCAATCACTGTGTAATAGTAGACTAACAGGACAATGATTCCAGCCAGTGGGAGAACACAGCAGACCCAGACACACTGCAGCAGTTCTGGTGGGTCTCCTCTTTGAGCTCTAGGTACCTGGATCCGTAGACAGAGGTCTGCTCTTTGAGCTCTCAGTACCTGGGTCTGTAAACAGAGGCCTCCTCTTTGAGCTCTCAGTACCTGGGTCTGTAAACAGAGGCCTCCTCTTTGAGCTCTCAGTACCTGGGTCTGTAGACAGAGGTCTCCTCTTTGAGCTCTCAGTACCTGGGTCTGTAAACAGAGGTGTCCTCTTTGAGCTCTCAGTACCTGGGTCTGTAGACAGAGGTGTCCTCTTTGAGCTCTCAGTACCTGGGTCTGTAGCCCTTTCAGCTCTCAGTACCTGGGTCTGTAGACAGAGGTCTCCTCTTTGAGCTCTCAGTACATGGGTCCAGGGGCGCTGTAAAGGGGGGGTAAAGGATGACGATTCTCGGGGCCCATGACTAAGAGGGGGCCCAGAGAAGCCCTGTCTCAGCTATGTTGGGGGCCCTGTCAAGATTCTTTTCATTGGGGCCAAAATCCTTAGCAGCGACCCTGCATGGGTCTGTAGCCAGAGGTCTGCTCTTTGAGCTCTCATTACTTGGGTATGTTGCAAGTGGTCTGTTCATTGAGTTGTGTCCTTTGTCTGGTTTCTGGGGGCATGAAAATGTATGGTGTTTTTACTGACATGAAGCTCTTTAACCTGTAAGAATTTTTTTGTATGTTGTTGTATTGTTTAACTTGATGTGTATATAGGCTACTTGTGTTTGGAGATACATTGATTGTGAAGTAGGGGCAGGATCTTATAAGCTGTATGCCTCCACCTGCTCCTTCTCCAGCTCATAGTTTGTCTTTAGTTTTTTTATATATTTTCTTTTACATTCTGATGCAAGATTGTGGTAATTGTTTTGTGTGTGTTTCATAATTTACTGATGGATCGAGATAAATAAATAAATAAACATATAACCTTGTCTGCTTCACTTTTATTTTTTATATCAACATTTACATTTGTCTAGATTTCAGGGGGTAGAGCCTGTGGTAACACTGTATCCTTAATTAGAACACAGACAGGTTTTATCATTTCAGAGTATCATATTCCCAAAACAGAAAGCAACTTTTTCTGACTTTTTTGACTTCTGCTTTTCATTGCTTTCTGTTCGTACAGTATATAGTCACTTTTGAGCTTTTCCTTCTAAAAAGAAGAAACTCAAAATCTACTGAACTTGAATATTTGGAATCTGTATTTTGATAAAATAATAGATTAAATAACAATGTGCTGAACACTGGAATCTGTATGAACATATTTTAGAGCATTATCTTCCAGGAACATTAAGAAGCCCTTCAAATATAGCTGTGTTCAACCCCAACATGTTTTATGCAATCTAGTTAGTTAGCTGGCTGAAACTGAACTCTGTGTATTTGGCTGCAGGTTTCAAGTGGACCAACTTTCCTTTACTACAGGGTGATCATGAAGCAAGTTAGTCCGTGTTGATGCAAACTCTGGAATGAGTACTTTTGTGACTCAAGGCTGGGCATTACATTCTTTATCCCTCAGTCTGAACCTGTTTCTCTAGATCTAGACTTTAAACATTTTGAGACTTCTTGTGTATGAATTCTCTAGACACATTTGATGACATGTCTGGGTTTTAACATTTTTGCAAAAGAAAATCAATTCTAAAATATAAATGTGAAAATGAATGGACAATTCCAGAGTAAATAAAAATATTTAATATAGTTTACCCTAGAGTGATTCATGTTATATACTTAGCCTTTTCTGCATTTTCTGCATTTATGGTCAGGTGCTTCAGTTTCAGTTTGCACTTTAAAAACCACAAGGTCCAGAATTGGGAATTTTCTGAACAATTGTATGCTTGTTAAATAATATGTAAAATATTATAGCGGTTATTCCTTACGACAGTGTAATAATCTATTAAAATGTGTAGAAAGATATATATATATATATATAAAAAAAAGAAAAAGTCAACCTTCAAATAATTATGTTCAGTTATGCACTCAATACTTGGTCGGGAATCGTTTTGCAGAAATGACTGCTTCAATGCGGCGTGGCATGGAGGCAAATAGCCTGTGGCACTGCTGAGGTGTGATGGAGGCCCAGGATGCTTCAATAGCGGCCTTAAGCTCATCCAGAGTTTTGGGTCTTGCGTCTCTCAACTTCCTATTCACAATATCCCACAGATTCTCTATGGGTTTCAGGTCAGGAGAGTTGGCAGGCCAATTGAGCACAGTAATACAGGATGTCTTTTAAAATGCAAGATCAAGCCTGTATGACCAAATAGAGAGACAATGGCCTGATGTTGTCTAAAGGCTTTGTCCCAGCAAAGAGGTGAGACGGCAGCCAGCCGTTTGGGCCTGGGAAGAAGATAAAGAAAAAATAGTTGAATGTATGCTGAATTCAAGGACAGCTATTGGTTAATATTCAAATAATGCCATCTATCAGGCAAATAGGTTAACCATATTAAGTTCCTGTTGATGATGTCATTTTGTCTATAAGTTGTGGCTGGCCCTTTTGTCCGACAACTTGATCATTGATGTATTAAAGTATTAAAGTCTTTGCTCCTTATACACATTCTCCGTGACTCTACATTATTTGATGAGTAATAATGCTTAAAAATATACAACAATGTGGCGATTAAAACTCTTTTAGCCTTGCTGGAGCAAACGGGAACAGATGGAACCAGTTCCACAAATAACAGAAATGACCGCTCTGATTCGGTGACTCCCATGGCATATGACATTATTTGTGGAATTGTGTTCCATGCTGGCCCGACGGCAGCAACAGGTGAGTTTTCTGACCAAGAATTCTTAATTGTATATTTTCTAATGCTGGGAGGTTATCCCGTAAAGTTTTGTTTATAAATTGCATATAGGTAAAACCCTACAGTAGAAGAATAATTGTAGTTAGCCACCTAAGGTAGCCGCCTAAAAAGTTGAGGGCTAAAAGGTGTCGGATAGGGTAGAAGTATGAATGTATAAGCAACGGACTGAACTGTAGGCTCATGAGAAGTGCAAATAAGAGATATAGAAGAATTATAGAAGAATAAAACCCTAATAGATAGCCACCTATATTAAGCCAGTAGACTGACAAACATAGGCTGTTACTGAATAAACAAAGTCGCATGTTAACTTGTTAATATCAGCTGATTATTGCATAATGCCAGGCTTCGAATTGCAGCTGCATAAAGTATAAATATAAATCGTTTTTTAGTTGTAGTTTATTAAAGGGATGGGCCGATACCACTTTTTATGGAATGAGTACAAGTACAGAGTATTTCAGTTTGGGTACTTGCCGATACGAGTACCGATGCAAGTACTTTTAATAACCAGCGTTGGGTAAAGTTACTTTTACAGTTGTTGAGTTCACAAGTTTTGGGAAGTCCCTAATTAAGATAAAACGATCAGGTAAATGGAGTTCAATTCAACACAAGCTCAGAACAAATGAGCCTTCAGGGCCTTACGCCAACAGCAATGAGCTTTCCCCATTTTTCTCCCCATAGTCAGGGTCGAACCCATGACTGTCATGACGTAGACTGTCATGCAATGCAGCGACTTAGCCCACTACGGCACACTGACCCCCATTTTTATTAAAATGTGCAAAATTATCACAGTATTCAAAACCTACAAATAAATTTATTCTTCTAATTAGGTCAATGAAAGGCATAGTGTTTATAATGTTTTAGAATGCTGTAGAATTAACTATTTGCGGTAGTATATTATAGTGTAACGTTCTGTAGGATGCAGGGAGAGACGAGACAAATGCTAATGTCAATGAAGGAAAAGTAAACAGCACCACACCTAACAAACAACATTATACAGAATATTACAGACACCTAATGAAAGACACAGAGGGACTATTCAGTATACTACACTGATAACTAAATGTGAAACAGCTGTGCATACACTGTATCAAATTTCTGTAATTTCTAAAGCAAAATTTTAGCGTACCTGTATAGTGTACCTGTATATAGCCACTGTGCATCACTTGTGTTGCTTGCTTTTGGGGGTCTCGGTCCGGGTGTCTGTCAAAGCACTTTGTGACAACTGCTGTTGTAAAAAGGGCTTTATAAAATAAATTTGATTGATAAATTTGATTGTATATTGCAATGCATTGTGGGTCAAAAAACAATTACAGTACCTGACAACTTTTTCCAAAGTAAATTACATGCATATTTGCGCTTGACTGTAAATGATGAAGTAGTACAGTTATTTACTGTTGAATGCGTTCCACGAGGCGGTTAGCTTAATTGACACAGGACAATTTAATGGAGGATTGCAGAGGAGCAGCCACATTGCCAATCAACTCATAATTAAATTGTGGTTTAACTTGTTAATGTTATTTGAAATAATCTAAGTTGACCGTGTATCAGTCTAGTGCAGCCCCCAAAATAAAGTTAACTTAGCAAACGTTAGCTATAAGATATTTAGAACAAGCAATCCCAGTCTAAGCATTTTAATGGTAAAACTAGTGGGTATAATGTTAACGTTAACGCTTTTCATATGTATTTAATTTTGAACTGAGTGTAGTAGTGGACTACAATGTCTGTGTTCTAACGTTAATGTCACTCAGGCATGCAGCAGACAAGGCAGACGATCAGGCGCCACGGAGTCAGGTCTTTGGTAAGCCTAACGTTTGACTTAAATTTGCACGACCCCTGACATTTTTTCAAAATTTTGGCTGATATTTAAATTGAACAGCTCTTTTGTGAACTAAGTTAGAGGCTGACATTAAGCTGGCTTCGTTTAAAACATTTAAGATGTGACGTCTCTGTTTTACCGTCATCAATGTTAATGATAGCTGGGTGAAAAAAGACTGGGTCATTTTCAAAGGGGTCCCTTGACCTCTTAAGTCAAGATATCTGAATGAAAATGGGCTGTGTAGGCACCCACGAGTCTTCCCTTGACAGACATGGCCACTTTTTGAACATCCCATGAATTTTATGTCATGCAGTGCACATGGGTTATTTTCACCTGTTCAAAAAGGATGTATTTAGATATTTCAGCAGACTGGGGTCCCTAAACAGCCGTCGAGTTGCATGAATGTTTAGAACATTATGATGGAAGTATATGATGGCAATGAGATTGTATAAGGGCTTATACACTCAACTTTCAACATTCAATCACAGTGCCTTGCGAAAGTATTTGGCCCCCTTGAACTTTCCGACCTTTTGGCACATTTCAGGCTTCATACATAAAGATATGAAACTGCAATTGTTTGTGAAAAATCAACAACAAGTGGGACACAATCATGTAATGGAACGAAATTTATTGGATATTTCAAACTTTTTTAACAAATAAAAAACTGAAAAATTGGGCATGCAAAATTATTCAGCCCCCTTAAGTCAATACTTTGTAGCGCCTCCTTTGGCTGCGATTACAGCTGTAAGTCGCTTGGGGTATGTCTCTATCAGTTTTGCACATCGAGAAACTGATATTTTTGCCAATTCCTCCTTGCAAAAGCTCGAACTCAGTGAGGTTGGATGGAGAGCGTTTGTGAACAGCAGTTTTCAGTTCTTTCCACAGATTCTTGATTGGATTTAGGTCTGGACTTTGACTTTGCCATTCTAACACCTGGATATGTTTATTTGTGAACCATTCCATTGTAGATTTTGCTTTATGTTTTGGATGATTGTCTTGTTGGAAGACAAATCTCTGTCCCAGTCTCAGGTCTTTTGCAGACTCCACCAGGTTTTCTTCCAGAATGGTCCTGTATTTGGCTCCATCCATCTTCCCATCAATTTTAGCCATCTTCCCTGTCCCTGCTGAAGAAAAGCAGGCCCAAACCATGATGCTGCTACCACCATGTTTGACAGTGGGGATGGTGTGTTCAGGGTGATGAGCTGTGTTGCTTTTACGCCAAACATAACGTTTTGCATTGTTGCCAAAAAGTTTCGATTTTGGTTTCATCTGACCAGAGCACCTTCTTCCACATGTTTGGTGTGTCATCCAGGTGGCTTGTGGCAAAGTTTAAATGACACTTTTTATGGATATCTTTCCGAAATGGCTTTCTTCTTGCCACTCTTCCGTAAAGGCCAGATTTGTGCAGTATACGACTGATTGTTGTCCTATGGACAGACTCGCCCACCTCAGCTGTAGATCTCTGCAGTTCATCCAGAGTGATCATGGGCCTCTTGGCTGCATCTCTGATCAGTCTTCTCCTTGTATGAGCTGAAATTTTAGAGGGACGGCCGGGTCTTGGTAGATTTGCAGTGGTCTGATACTCCTTCCATTTCAATATTATCGCTTGCACAGTGCTCCTTGGGATGTTTAAAGCTTGGAAAAATTTTCTTTATCCAAATCCGGCTTTAAACTTCTCCACAACTGTATCTCGGACCTGCCTGATGTGTTCCTTGTTCTTCATGATGCTCTCTGTGCTTTCAATGGACCTCTGAGACTATCACATAGCAGGTGCATTTATACGGAGACTTGATTACACACAGGTGGATTCTATTTATCATCATTAGTCATTTAGGTCAACATTGGATCATTCAGAGATCTTCACTGACCTTCTGGAGAGAGTTTGCTGCACTGAAAGTAAAGGGGCTGAATAATTTTGCTCGGCCAATTTTCTTTTTTTTTTTTAAATATCCAATAAATTTCGTTCCACTTCATGATTGTGTCCCACTTGTTGTTGCTTCTGAAAATGTGTCAAAAGTTTGAAATGTTCAAGGGGGCCGAATACTTTCGCAAGGCACTGTAAGTGCCTAACACTCTGTTGATTATAGATTTGTGACTAGAAATATTTGACACATGTTGCTTAGCTGCATCTCAAATTTTTCACAGTCCCAGTTTTCGGATGATGTAGACCATGCTTTCACCCCTAAATACCCCCCCCCGCTCCCCCCTAAAAAAGAAAAAAAATGGTCTATGTTGGGTATCTAAGGGTTACAAGAACAACATTTTTTATTCCTTTTTTCTTTTTGTATAACGGGCCTTCAGACCTGCATGGCAGCCAAAACAGAATGTAATGAATATTGGCTGAGATAGTAAGAGGTTTTGCTGATATTGGGTTAGATCTTAGTTCATGTTATACTAGACAGTCATAATTAACGTTAAGTAAGCAGTTTAAATGTGCCCAACCCTAATAGTAACCAAATGTGAGGCTAATCCAACATAACGTGTGTTTTTCAACTTTTGCATTGTTTAGCCTAGCTACAGGTCAAGGACAAGCATCCTAAAGTGAGGGCAATCGCTGCACGGTAATCAACAACATACGTGGCTGAAAAAGATTTTCAGGTAAAAACAATTGTCATTTATGCGATTATGCCTGAACGTGTAATAATTTTCTGTGGCATTTATAAATGTGACACTTTGGTTGTGGGTAGGGAAGCACTAGTCTTCATGGTTTTTTATATAATTAATGGCACATAAGTGGTTAGTTAATTAAAGCTGTGTGTTTTTTATATGTTTTTTCTGGACACAACATGCATTACCTTTTTCTGTTTTCTCTCTTTTTGCTTTTCTTAGACCAGCAATATATCACTGAAAACAATGTGCCTGTGAGAGTAAAACTATAATAAGTTTTACTCAACATATGAAACTTCACAGTAATGCACCAAACTGCGTTTTGACCTGCGGTGTACCTGATTTTACCCGTGCATTCAGAAAATGTGCAGCCTTCAAGTCTCATCTATACAGAGATCATAAGGGGTATACGTCTCACAGGAATGCTAGAGTTGAACAAATTTGCACAACACCAATTGGTCAGATTGAATTTTGTCAGATTACATCTACAAATCAGAAGGAGACTCTTAATCATTTGAAAAGCCATAGAGAGGAGGGCAGGAAAATAACATGTCCTTTTATGGGTTATGAGAAAACATTTAGTGTAAAATCCACATTTGCATCTCATATTTCGAGAATGCACAAAGACAGTTCATTTGATCATGTACATTAAGCTGGGTTTTATCCCCCGTCTCAAGAAGGACAGTTTTAAAACCTGTCCAAACCTCTGAGTCAGCCGCCCACCTCTCTCATTGAGAATGATGAAGAGCTGGAGACAGGGGGACTTGATGTGGATGAAGACCTCTTTTTAAAGAACTTGTCTATGTTTTACTTGAAGCTTCAGGCTAAGCTCATTTTACCTGCATCAGTAATTCAGACTATCATTGAAGAGGTCCAAGAAGTACATGATGTTGCTCAGTCGGATCTCTTTTCAAAACTGAAAGAGAAATTGTCTGTGCTTGGGGTGCCAGACATGACTATAACAAATGTCATTGAGGGTCTCACAAAAGATGACATATTAAAAAAGGGCAACAACATTTTACGTACAGATCAGCGCCGCAAGTCGGTGTTCAAAAGGACCTTCAATTAAGGCACTGTTTCATGAAGTTTATTTTCATGTTATTTTGTGATTTCAGATGCTTCATCGGGCTGAACCCCTCCAGTGGGACCAAGACAACAAAGATGGTGAGCCAAAAAAGTGGGAAGGTCCAAGAGAAGAAGAGAAACTGAATTAACCCTCACATTTCCTCTCTGCTCAAGCGGCTCATGGATTTTGAATGGCTTCCATTGTCAGTCATATACAAATGACTTCCTCACTATTTGAACAGACATTGTTGTTATCTTCTAATGTTTCATATTTGCCTGTTGTCGAGGTGATGTTTTGAACAGTTATTGTAATCCAGGTCCGTATTTTAAATTGTGTCTTTAAGAAATGTATATGGTGAATTATAATATTTGAATTCCATTGAATGTCTAATGACCTGTTAAGAAAAAGAGAAGTTAGTTTACTGAAAACTTACAGTATTGTAACACTGTATTGCGTTTTCATAATAAAATGTTATGGTTTTGCATCTCGAACTCTGGTTTTATTTAACAGAAGAGAATCGAATGCAATGATTTTTGGATTAAATGCAATCCTCATTAAAACACTTTACAATTGGCATCAGCAAAGCTGCAAATGTAAAACAAAAATTAACAGTAATTGTTTTTACAACAACATATTGCATTTAGAATTTAGACATTTTCTTTTTAATTCAGCTATAATGACCAAAGGAATATCCACACTTACATTTTCATTTTGTAATGTATATCAATGTGACAATTCAATAATATGTTGTATTGGTTCATTGTTATAATAGTTTAGGTACATATAGATTGTTTTTCACATCCATATTTACAGCTATTTACAGTTAGACCACTTTCCTACACAACCAAGTGCCACAATATTTCAGTTTTTTATTTGTTAAAAAAGTTTGAAATATCCAATAAATTTCATTCCACTTCATGATTGTGTCCCACTTGTTGTTGATTCTTCACAAAAGATTACAGCTTCATGTCTTTATGATTGAGGCCTGAAATGTGGCAAAAGTTCGAAAAGTTCAAGGGGGCCGAATACTTTCGCAAGGCAGTGTATTTGAGTGTTCTTTTTGCAAATATGTCTTCATTTGCATTTACGTTGGCTACAATCCTGTTTTATTTTATTTGTATTTCACAAGCTGTAATTGTGAGAATGGCTTTTAGAAATGTTAATATTATTAATGAGAGGCAGTATTTCAATTTTGTTTAAACAACGGTCTGCAGTTTCAGACATTTTCACGTGTTTCATCCATCTGCTGCCGGTTTTGCCATTTCTCATTTCACCGCACAATTTCACCGTGAAGGACCGCACAATTTCCTGTCAAGTTTGCTTTTATAAATCCAAATTTTATAATCCGTAGAGAACGGCATACATCTTCTTTTGTCTTCTTAAATACTCTCTCCCTCCGGAGTAGTTACCGTGACCTTGGAAACAGGCGGGGTCCTTCGATCACCTCCTGGTGGTCGGGTTGCAAGAGGCAAACGAGCCTCACCATGTCATCTCTCTCTCTGGCATTCTCTCATCCTGTTATCCATGCGGATAGACAAGGCAATGAGTTCATTCAGGGTTCTGGTCTCGGGTGTAGGATCGAGTGGGATCCTACACCTCGTTGCCCAAACGGCCAGAGACAGGAGTATGGAGTCATGGGTGCGAGCAAGGACACAATCACAAACAGGTACCGTAATACAATGGGCTGTATTTGCCACGGTAAACAATAAATGGTAAGTGAGGAGACTGTGGGTACCAAATCAAAGAACTAAACAAAAAGTCCCCCACCCCCTTACCTGTCCTATCTCCCACACAAAACGAACTAAACTGGCACACGGTCAAGGCGCCCTACCCAAACATACAGCAGGGGGCCCATACCAGGTCTGACTAGTGTGCTTTAGACAAGGGAGTCCCCTACGGGCAAGATGTATGCTCCGGAGCAGCTCTAGGCTAAATCTCCTCACTCCCTGCGAACAAAAGAACAAATGATTAACAATGAAAAAAATGGTTAACACAACAAGGAGACTAGAACTGGACACTATGCTAAACACAACAAATACACTATTAGGCTTAACCACTCACACTGAACCAATGCTCTCTTACTCACAACCACAACACTAAACCAACAGACAATACCACCAAAGCTCACGCACAGACCTACAGCATGAGCAGCCAGAGAGAGAGAGCGAGAACAAACAAATGGCACATTATATAGAGGGGAAGGGCATGATGGGATTGCTGTTAATTGCCGAAACCAGGTGTACAGGATGATGGAGGGGAGGAGTCAGTGATAAGTGATGAATGGAGGCACTGATGACCGGATCTGCACCACCTGTGGGGAAACATACAAACAGAACAGAACAAACACAGAACAGAACAGAACCACAGTACAAAAACACCAATACTGAACCAGGGGACGTAACATCGAGATAGGAAATAAGTTCATCCTTTAATGCATTGCTTAATCCGTTACAGAAACCTGCTTGGATTGCCTCTCTGTTCCACCCACTATTTGTAGCTAGGGTGCGAAAGGTATTAGCGTATTCTGCTACACTTCGTGTTCCCTGGCATAGCGATAGGAAACATTTGGAGGCTTCCCTACCTTGTATAGGATGATCAAATACTTCTTTAATTTCCTCAATGAAGGCAAGTACTTCACAGACACAGGGGAATGACATCCAGGTGGAAAGATGACCAGGTAAGTGTACTACTGTAAAGAGGAAACCAGGTAGGTTATGTCTGCTGGCACAAAAGAATGAGGTCCAGAGGGCAGGAGGGGTGATCAGAATATCAGCACAGATGGATACTGGAGATGAAGGCACAGAAAACCAGGGTTAGAAAACAATAACTTGGAACAATAAGGGCACAGTACTCAAACTGGCAGTTATAAAGGTATAAAACAAATAAAGGCACAGTGCTTAGACTGGCTCTCAGGCTAAGTGGCACAAGAGTAGAACGCCCTTGGTAGTACAATAATCCGTCAGGGCATGATTGCCAGCGCTTCCCCTATAAAGGGGTACTCAGGGACTGGTGCCTTCAGGAGTGCAGGGGAAAACAGGAACTGGTGCTCAGGAACTGGTGCTTTCAGGAGTGCAGGGGAAAACAGGAACTGGTGCTCAGGAACTGGATGTCAACAAACACAGAAACAGACAAAACACATACACAGGACCCAGGAACAGGGAATAGACACATAAGGAAAAAGGGAAACAGGCTCAGAAGGGCGGGTTTGTGATAATTACTTTATCTTTTAAATATTGAGAATATTTATACCATAAAACATCAGTAAATCCTGCTGTGACACAACCTGGAGGAAGACAGTTTAGCATCAGCGAAGGATCGGGACCTTGGAAAACTAGCAGTTAGGAAGAGTTGGAATGTTCCAGAACAGGAATTATGTGCATTCCAGAGGTAGGTGGTGTTGAAGTTTAATTGATATGCCAAACTTCTCTAGGTTCTACATTTGAGTCAAACATTAGGATGTAAAAATCAATCGAGACCAAGACTGTAGATCATAAAAGTTTATAAGGGTTGAAGCTCAGATATGGTAAAGTTTCATAGGAAATCAGTACAAAGAATAACGTTTGACATTATGTTATAAAGATCAAAATCCAAGCGTTAGCTATTATTACCTCTAGCCAATACAAAACAACAATAATCACATATAAATGTTGAATCACTAATTAGATGACTCTTCGTTATATTATCTGCATTGGTATGCAGTAACTGAATGAATTGTAAGAAAATGGTTAAGGAATCCTCCTTTGGCTGTTTTCTGTCCTCCCTCAGTACAAAGATAGTTTGCATCAAGCACACAGAGTAAAGGGAAAAATGTTTCACTCAAAATACAGTATATTAAAGTAATAATCAGATTAATAAAACAATACTGAGAAAATGAATAATTTAATGCTTATTAGAAATACAGTAATAAACATCATACTGATAGATCGTTAGCATATATCATGAGTGCTGAAAAAGTTATCGCAGAGAAAGAAAAATAAGTATTTTCCTCTTTACGATTCACAGAGACAAAAAAAATGTAACTAATCAACAAGAAAAGGTTTTTCTTTATTCTGTTGTCATAGCGTCTTGCTTTCTAAGCTAAGCTAATTACAACTAGCATGTAGCGTTCAAATATTGGGGGGCCATCACAGTTGAATGACATCATGATTAACAAGTTGTGTACAGATCGGGCACCTCAGAGTTCAATTGCGTAAGTACAGTTGGTTAGTCTGTGTTCTGACTACTGGCTTCAGGGTTGGATGTGATCAGAACCGAACAGGTTGAAATCATGTGCTGGAAGAAACCACCGAGTAACCTCCCACCTAATGTACACGTGTTGCTAAACCGACTTCATAGTCAGTGGCTGAGAGGTAAGTAATGAATAAAATTAGTAACATTACATACAAAGAATACAGAGTGATTCTTACTTTAACAGCTGAAGAGCCCAGAGGCACAGATTATTTGAATAGTAGAAATTTTGTTTTAAATTTATCTATAGTGACCTAAAGAATTTTCACACTACATTTCTAGTTTGTACTGTATATCAATGTAACATTCAATGTTATATTTTCTAGTTTGTACTGTATAGCAATGTAACATTCAATGTTATATTTTCTAGTTTGTACTGTATAGCAATGTAACATTCAATGTTAAATTTTCTAGTTTGTACTGTATATCAATGTAACATTCAATGTTATATTTTCTAGTTTGTACTGTATATCAATGTAACATTCAATGTTATATTTTCTAGTTTGTACTGTATATCAATGTAACATTCAATGTTATATTGGTTGATTGTAATTACAGTTTAGGTACAGATAGATTCTTTTCACATATCCAAAAGTACTTCTGGTAGCAAGATGCGTCATGCCAACTCGCCAATTGGTTAGAATTAAAGGACCATCGAGCAGCACAATCTTCATCCCGGTTAAAAGCATTTTCAGGCTGTCCTTTCTCCCAGTACCCTGAGGTTAGTTTTGTACCGTCCACCCACATCCAGCTTCCCTCTTCAACTCTGTCCTTTAGTCCAAACCAGAATCTTTCTTGGGTCAATCCATGGACAAAGACCTGTTCCTCTCTGCTGTTTATGATCACCAGATCTGCTCCTCTCCTCAGACAGTCCTGTCTGCCGTCGTCCCAGTTTTTCCTTTCAGTAGAGACTAAGTACAAACTGGAGTCAGAGTACCTCCATCCTTGATGTATGTGTTGATTTACTACAGAGAGCATTGCTTGGAGCTGGTCCCTCTCTGTGATCACTGTTTTATTGTAGACTAACAGGACAATGATCCCAGCCAGTAGGAGAACACACAGCAGACCCAGACACACTGCAGCAGCTCTGGTGGGTCTCCTCTTTGAGCTCTCAGTACCTGGATCTGTAGCCGGTGGTCTCCTCCTTGGGATGATGTCCTTTGTCTTGATGGTATCTTCTAAACTATTATTGTAATCATCATAATCAATAATGTTGTACATTTCTATAGACTTTCCCCCCTGAATACAGCACAGACAGGTCAACCTTTAAGACATGTACATTGTCAGGAAGCCTTTAAATAAGGGTGATGACGTGATGACGGGTTCTTAGCAGATCTGTCATATTCTTCTGTGAATGCTATTTGTGTCCGTTTCCTCTTTGTTTTTTGGAAAGATTGAATACTTACTACGAAAGAACATTTGGAAACTATATTTTGTGAAAATATTAAAGATGTTTATTTTCTTCTCTGTCAATTCTTTTGACTGCAACATAGTTTTTGTAACCCATCTATTATCTCATGTCTATTATCACTTTTTCAGTTGTTCATATTCATTTATTTACTTTTGCTTGCATCTGTATGTAAAGCCATAATACCATTCAACTGTATGGTATGAACATATTATAGAGCATTTAAGTTCTTGGAAAATTAGAGACCCTACACAATGAGCCATGTCTCAGCTTAAAATGTTTAGAATAATCACAAAAAATAACTAAAACCTTGATGAACACTGAAACAGCGGGCTGTTATTAAAACAGAATTTATTTGCAACTGTGTTTTGGTAAAATTTTTTAGTTGTTTTCTATCAAAGTTTTTAGTTGGCTCTGATCATTCTAGATGGAACTACTAACAGGTCAACAAACTTTGACATATGGGGGTAAGGGATATTTTTGTATTGACGTCACTGGATTTCCAAAGGGTAAAACCTGTCAATCACTGTGTTATAGTAGACTAACAGGCCTGTGATCCCAGCCAGTAGGTGTTAGACGTCCAAGAGCAGGTCGGAGCACATCCACACAAGACACTGGCAGAACCACAGGTCCAGACACACATGAACACAGCACACATCACAGATCACATTCGCCTGATTACTGACACCTGCCGCTAGTTCACCCTATATATTACTGGGTTGGGATGTAGACCTCATTGCGAGGTATTGCTTCTACTAAGAACTACTGAGCGTTTTATACTGTTATACTGACTTAGATTGCCTGTGTATTGACACTTTTCTGTATTTCCTGTTTACCCGAGATTCGCCTGACGTTGTGTACTGTTGCTTGTGACCACCCGTGATAGACCAGTGTTTGCCTGAATTCCACGACTCTCCCCTCGATCCTGCTTCTGTCCCTCAGGCTGGACTCCCTCTGTATCAACGTTTGCTGCCTGACCTAAGTCTTGTCTTATCCCTCTGGTGCTTTTGCTATTCTGAGTAGAATCCTGACTGCTGTGTGATTGTCTGCCCGCATTTCCATTAAATTATTACGCTTTTCTACATTACAATGTCTGACTCGTTACAGTAGGAGAACACACAGCAGACCCAGACACACTACAGCAGCTCTGGTGGGTCTCCTCTTTGAGCACCCATTACGTGGGTATGCAACCAGAGGTCTGCTCTTTGAGCTCTTAGTTCCTGGGTATCAGGGTTTACAAAGATTTAAAATATGACATTGAGACCAGGAACATTTATATTTTCCTGGACATTTGACAGGACACATTACAGAAAAATTACATTAGTTAAATGTAATCTTTTCAAATGTTAGCCATAATACCCATGTTATTCATAGGATGAAGTAGAACAAGATTTTCCTAAAACATGTTTTAAGAAAAATCGTAGTGAAGTTACTTAATATAGACAGTATACAGACAGTAGAGTAGCGCACAAGGGAAACTAGAGAGAGCACACCTAGCATGAAACTGTCATATTGATGATGTTGTGACAATTTCAGCCATACAAATGCCCATTCAAGTGACACATTATGATATTGTTTCTCTCCTTAACACTTTACTAAGAACTGTCGGTTTGCCACATGCCAAATTGGGGTCAGTGAGTGAATTTGCAAAATACAGAATATAATTTGATTCCACTATGCCATTTCTTCTTTTTCGATAAATCTTTTCCAGAGCTACTGTATACATATGCATATATTTTTTGAGTCAGAGATGGTACCCATTGCTTGGTCATATATAAATGTATTTATATAGATTGACAAAAAAATAACAGTAAAGATATTGGCCCTCATTTATGAAACGTGCATACGACCTAAAACAGGCGTACGACGGGCGTACTCCGATTCCTACGCAAGGCAAGGGATTTATCAATTTGAACGTGATCGTAGGCTGCGATAAAATCTCACGTCAGGTCTGACTTTGTGTACGCAAATTCTCTAGTGTGACTAGCGGTGTTCATGATATAGCCTAACCACCCGGTTCAGTGAGTTGTTGAACCACAAATCATTTATGAATGTGTCTGCATCGCAACTACCCCATATTGCAAATTACATTTCAGAATTACTAATTAATTATATACATCACATTGCTATTAAGTGGTTTATTTTTTCCCTTTCACTTCGTGGTGGCCTAGAACATGAGGGCAGAAATTAAGGAAACAACAATTTCAATCAAATAATATATATATATATATATATATTATTCAAACAAGCGCGTTGGCAGTCCAAGCCGTTGGCAGTCCCCTCTCCGGGAACCATCACCTTATCGCGGTGGAGAGGTTTGTGTGTCCCTATGAACCTGAGGGCTGTGTTGTCTGGAGCCTGGTGCTCCTGGTAGGGTCTCCCATGGCAAAGTGGTCTCAGGTGAGAGGCCAGACAAAGAATGGTTCACCAACACCCCAATGAAGAATCGAGGAAGAGGAAGAGAGACCCTGCCCGGAGGAAGCCCAGGGCCCCCGTCTGGAGCCAGGCCTGGATGGAGGGCCCATCAGCGAGCGCCTGGTGACCGGGTTTGCCACGGAGCCCGGCCGGGCACAGCCTGAAGAAGCAACGTGGCACCTCCCTCTCCATCCCATGGGCCCACCACCTGTGGGAGGAACCTCTGGGGTCGGGTGCGCTGCCAAATGGGTGGTAGTGAAGGTCAGGGGCCTCGACGGACCAGACCTGGGCAGCAGAGGCTGGCTCTGGGGATGTGGAACGTCACCTCTCTGTGGGAGAAGGAGCCGGAACTGGTGCGGGAGGTGGAGCGCTACCAATTAGATCTGGTGGGGCTTACCTCTACGCACAGTCTCGGTTCTGGAACCATTCTCCTGGATAGGGGTTGGACTCTTTTCTTCTCCGGAGTTGCCCAGGGTGTGAGGCGCCGGGCGGGTGTGGGGATACTCACAAG
The DNA here is from genome assembly GCA_016801145.1 of Umbra pygmaea. NCBI lineage: Eukaryota > Metazoa > Chordata > Actinopteri > Esociformes > Umbridae > Umbra > Umbra pygmaea. The sequence goes on along the minus strand of JACXGM010019919.1, from coordinate 556 downwards.
CCCCCGGCTGAGCGCCGCTATGTTAGAGTTTACCCCGGTGGACGAGAGGGTCGCCTCCCTGCGCCTGCGGGTTGCTGGGGGGAAAACTCTGACTGTTGTTTGTGCATATGCACCAAACAGGAGTTCAGAGTATTCGGCCTTCTTGGAGACCTTGAATGGAGTCCTGTATGGGGCTCCAGTTGGGGATTCCGTAGTTCTGCTGGGGGACTTCAACGCACACGTGGGCAATGATGGAGACACATGGAGAGGCGTGATTGGGAAGAACGGCCTCCCTGATCTAAACCCGAGTGGTTGTTCGTTGTTGGACTTCTGTGCTAGTCATGGATTGTCTATAACGAACACCATGTTCGAACATAAGGATGCTCATAAGTGTACTTGGTACCAGAGCACCCTAGGCCGAAGGTCAATGATCGATTTTATAATCGTTTCATCTGATCTGAGGCCGTATGTTTTGGACACTCGGGTGAAGAGAGGGGCGGAGCTGTCAACCGATCACCATCTGGTGGTGAGTTGGGTCAGGGGGTGGGGGAAGACTCTGGACAGACCTGGTAAACCC